>RJWJ010015509.1:0-36075 GCA_004363605.1 Indri indri | reverse complement strand
CAGCTCCCTTAACACCTTGGTCTGATTAAATGAGTTTTCACTCTTTGCCAGCTGCAAAAAGTTTTAGTCTAATTATGAAGAGAAAGTCTGCTTGTTTTTGAACTTCTGGTATTGGGATGGTGTAATGGTTAATTTTATGAATCAACTTAACTAAGCCATGGGGTGCCCAGGTATTTTGTTAAACATGATTTCTGAGAGTCTTTGTGAGGGTGTTTCTGGATGAGATTAACATTTGAATTGAAAGTCTGAGTAAAAGCAGATTGCCCTTCCCAAGTGGGTGGGCCTCATCTAATCCACTGAAGGTCTGAATAGAACAAAAGGCTAAGGGAGAATTACTTTCTCTGCACAACTGTCTTTGAACTGGGACATTCTCCTTCGGCCTTTGGACTTGGACTCAAACTGGGATTTACACCATCATCTCTCTGCTGCTCAGGCCTTTGGACATCGGTACTTGGACTGGAACCATACCATTGACTTTCCTGGGTCTAGATTTAGCCTCTATAATCACGTGAGTCAATTCCTTATAATAAATTACTTAAAGGAATAATATATATATATACACATACATATATGTGACTATATAAAAATACATATTTATATATACATTATACACACCCGTCATGTTGTTTATTGGTTCTGTTTCTTGGGAAAACCCTAATACAGATGGACACAATAAGAGAATTATCAACTCTTGATATAATTGATGACTGCAAAGCTCCTGTGCCCTCTGTTGGTCTGCTCTGTTAATTTCACTTACTGTGTACAGACTTGCGGGGGAGCGGAGACTTCCATACTTTCTGTTGCTGGGGGACTCAAACCATTTTCCTAAGCATAGGCTGCCCCTGCTGATCCTCGGCCACATCTGGCAGCTGACTGAGAAGTGCGGTTCTCACACAGCATTCCCCTGATGTGTGCGCCTTTCTTTTCCACTCCAAGTCTGGAGTTCCCAATCTCATCCACACTGTGTGACCCGATTCTGGGCCGGCACGGCACATTCACCTCACATACACCCTGGGTACTGGGACCTCCAGGGGTAATCGCTGGTGCCCTCCATCTACCTTATCAAGGTTCCTACCCATATTCAGACAGTACTGGGGCAAATTGTCTGGGCCCAGCTAAGCAAATATCAAAATGACCACCAAGGCATCAGTCTTTCCTTTTCATAGCCAACCTAAACATTCTTGATAATTCTGTTGGGTTCCCGTTCACATTTTTTCTCTTCAAGAACATCCAGTCCAGCCTCCAGGAGGTGATGTGAGGAGGACAGCCACTCTTCAGAGATACTGCGCTCTACTAAATGGAGAATTCTTCACACTCCCATCCCCCTCCCCTCCTCCAACTCCCTCCTCTACCTCCCCCAACCCTGGCTGCCAAATCAATTTGGTCTCTCTAGTGCTGGGAACCCTGGAAGTGACCCACTGAGAAATAGGCTTTATATGAAATTAGCCCTGGAGAACTCAGGAACATCTTCATTCTCAAAGCTATGCTGTCTCTGCTGCAATCTCTGCACTACTCAATATTTCTGGGGATGGGGATTATCTCAATAACTCACAACGATATATTACCAAAAAGAGGCTAAATTTTATTGGAAGTTAAATTCCCTACTAAAGTTTAATTTTAATTTCCCAACCCTTTTCCCACGATATATATGTTAAAGTGAATTTAATATTGTTTTGGGGAAAAATAATTTTAAAAAGCTCCCTCAGATATCTGAAGATAACCTGGGTTTCCACCCAACCAGGGTTGGTAATCACTTGCTCATAAAATGATTGTTCTTTCAAGTCTGGACTCTCAAGTGGGACCAGGACTGGGGGCTTTCCTGTGACTGTCAGAACGTCAGGTGCTTCAGAAGTCAGGTCCTTTAATGTTAGCTCAATGAGGAGAAGGCAGGTAGGGTGTGTGGACACAGCCACATAATGGGTCTGGAGTCCTATTTGGAGCAGTGTGGAAGTGGGGTTCAAACACATAATACTGGGATCAATCAAAGGGGAGTGGTCCAGGTGACATGGAAAAGCACAGAGAGCAGAATCTAGGTAAGGCATCCAAACAACAATCATGGGGCACCAGCAGTAAGAAGATTCCCAGTAATGACTAACCTTGTGAAAAGCCACCAGCATGAATTCATAACTTCTAATCTCAGGTGGGTCCTTAGGGTGGCCCAAAAATCTTCTTACCTAAACCTAGATGACTATTTTATTCTTTCTGCTTTTGTTTCTTTTTCCTTTCTCTCTCTCTCTCTTTTGTTTGAGAGGAGGTGTCGCCCTGTTGCCCAGGCTGGAGTGCAATGGTGCAATTGTAGCACACTGCAGCCTCCAACTCCTTGGGCTCAAGTGATCCTTCTGCCTCAGCCTCCCAAAATGCTGGGATCATAGACATGAGCCACCATGCCTGCCCTGCTTTTATGTCAAACTTTTAGATTTCTCTTCAAACACAACCATTTTCCCCCTATCTCTTGGTAGATAACTTTGACTCCCACTTCACTGAGCCCTTCAGGAGAAAATTATCTCAATTTTCTCCCATAGCAACAGCTTCATATCACTGCCGAGCCAATCTTTTCACCTTCCCTCCTGCAACAAGGAGGATGTGCTCTTCTTCTGGTCTAGTGTAATCCCTCCCCCACTTCCTCTGAATCCCAGCACGCCCCAGTCTAAATCCATCCTCTCTTCCTCTCCTCTGTCCCTAGTCCCCTCACTCTCCTCTCTTGTGCTCCTCCATAAATAAGTATACTCCAGTCTCTCCATTTAATAACTCTCATTTCCCTCTAGGTACATTCAACTTTCTCTCATTCCCCTCCCAAGCAAACTTTGGAAAAAGAGGTCTTATTCTCTCATTTCCTCATTTTTGCAGATTTCAACAGCCCTAAATCAGGAAACAGCCCTATTACTCCATAGTAGGGAATAGCCCTATTATTCCATGGAAATATCCCTAGGTATGTTAACCAACATCCTCTTCATGACTTAGTCCACATTCCAGTGCTTATTCTAACTGAACTTTGCTAATTCTAATTTAACTTTCAGCAACATTTTACAGTGCTGACATTCCCTCCTTATTTCAACTCTTTTAATGTCTATAGTTGTCCTCTGAATTTCTACCAAGGTTTATCATTCTAAGGCTCCTCAATCTCTCTCTCTCTCTCTCTCTCTCTCTCTCTGCCTCCTTGCTAAACCTTGACTTGCTCAGGCCTTTGTTTTGGGTTTAATTATTATTTCACTCTATTTACACTATTTACTTTTAAATATATTGAATAACTTAAATTTATGATCGTCACTGTACTTAAGACCTTTGAATTCATAGCTGCAAGCTAAATTTTGTTGGGTGTTGAGTTCTGTATAATCTATCCGGATATCCAAGGGGCCCACCCCTACCTCAAGTCCAAAACTAAGCTAATCATCTGTGCTCATCTCTCCTCTTCTCCCTCACACAGACATAAAAAGTCTTTGTGTAGTCAGTAGCTGTGCAAACATAACAGTTCATGCCAGCAATGGTTTAAGACACTTTAAATGTACTAACTCATTTAATCCTTACAATAACCCCATATATTAAGAATTTCAATTATGACAAAATACAATAGTACCCGTATTTATCTAGCTGTGAAAACAAAAACCTGGAGGCCACTTCGGGCTCTCCTCCCACCAATACCTTAAACATCCCCCAAGTCTTAGTTAATCTACTTCCATCATATGTCTCAAATCCTTCCTTTTTCTGGTCTGGTTGGGTACAGCCTTCCATCATATCTAGCAATAGCTCCTAGTACACCTTCTACAATGTAGCCACAGTGACCTGAAATTCAAATCTGATTTCCCTCCAATATTCAAAATTTTTGAGTAGCCCCCTACAGCTTTTAGGGTAACATTCACATTTCTTAGCCTAGAAGACTGTGAACTGATCTCTTCTTATTTTTCTGATGATTTGGTTTTCTCAGTTTGGAAAGAAGTATCTCTCTCTTTCTTCATGATCCCTAGAGGTCCATGCACTGTGAACTTTAACCTCTTGGAGGTTATGGGAAGGAAGCCGATGCCTTCTCCTTCCACCACCCACTTCCTTCTCTCCCCTTCCCTTTTCTCTTCCTCCTCTTTAGGTGATCCTAAAGAAAAGATCAGTAGAAGTTAACGATTTAGGATATAGGCAGAGTGGTACAGGCAGATGACATAAATCTTAAAAAAGAAAGTTTTTAAATAAGAAAGTGAAAGAGCTGGTAATGAAAACAGAGAATAAGAATGCTGAAAATTCCTTAATTCTTTCTTCATCTTTTTGGCCTTTTGATAGTGAGGCAAAAAGAAAAAAAAAAGCCCTTCATCATCTCCTTTGAATGACAAAACAGAAAGCATTACCATTAGAATAGAGCTAAATTTCAATTAAGAGAAGAAACCTAGGTGGAAAAATTGTCTGGGAAAACCCTAACGTTTAGGAGTGTTTGTTTATAATGGGACTGAAGTTTCAGAGAGTGCAGGGAAGAGGATGGGGACAACAGCCAACAGCTGGAGACGTTAGCAGAGGCAAGATTTGCTGACAGAATATAAGAAAGTAGAGATCTTTGGAGGGACTTACATTTTGGACTTTGGTGGAGGAATTAGTGGCCTAAAGTTCAAAGCGACCACAATACCTAGCATTTTTGAGTTCTAATTACATGCCCAGCACTTGTCCAAGCACTTTACAGGGCATATTATGCTCCTGGTTTTATAAGCAAGAAAACTAAAGCAGAGTAACATGTCTAAATTCACATAGCTACGAAATGGCAGCTCCAGGAATGAACTTAACCCCTACACGATAAGACAATTGTATTGAGAAGTAGCGTGGTTTGGGCCCCAAATATTGGTCAATAAATACTTTCATTGCCTTTTTCACTTTGGCTGAATAGAGAAGGTGAATCAGATCTCTTTAAAATTCTCTAAAGTAGAGGTTTCTGAAGTTTTACAGCTCAGGCAAACTTTAGCTTTCCTCATAGGTATTCTATGCCCTTTCAATGGTTAAGTGTTAGGAACCAAAATGATTATGCAAAAGATGAAGCAAAATGAGCCTATTATGGTTTATATAGTGACCTGTAAATTTTCAGGGTTAAGAGGTTCCTCAATTCCTTCATTTCCTCAATTACACAAGCCATGTATTAACATAAATCTCCACTGAAACATTTTCTTGCATGTAACAGACACCAGTGAAGAAAACATTATATATATGAATGCGTGATCATATAAAAACAATTATCTAAAACTGGCTAATGCCTCAAGCATTTTTGTTATTGTTCCTTTTTTTTGCCCTTGAGGCTAATGAATATAACCTCTATCAGACTCTAAGTTTAGCTCAAACTGTATAGTCAAGGACATTCTCATTAAAGTGGCCTTTCTTCATCCTCAACAAAGTTGAGTAAGCATAAAATCTTGGCTCTCTTGGGTCTGTGCTCTGTAGAAAAAAGTTGGTGTAGTAGAAAGTGTATGGATTTTTGATTCATCAAGAACTAACCTTAGCTTTATTCTTTATTAACTATATGATCTTAAGCAGGTTATTAAAATTCTAAGCTGTAATTCTTTAAGTGATTAGGACTTTACCTGAGACTACATCCTGCTCAATTCTTTCCCCTTCCTCTCACGCTGCACTTTCTCAAGGGTCGAATTTTTTTTTTCTGTGCATGTCTCTCTCCTAGACTGTAAGCTCCAAGAGGACACTGCAAGCACTTTTCTTGTTTTTCGCCCCAGAGCTTGGCAGAGTGCCTTACTCACAGAACATGCAAAATGACTGTGGGATATACAATGATGGAAAGAAGGGAAAGAAGAGGAAAATATAAACTACCCATCTGGTTCTCTGTTATTTACATTGATATCCTCAGCAGCATCAAAAACAATAGGAACAACAAAGCTCTTTTGAATTGCTTAGATAATAGAAGGGAGGCAAAAAATTTTATGGGCAGCGGTCAGTGGCAACTACTGCTATGGAAAGGGAGTATAAACCAATCTCATTGGAAGAAAAGGCAGGGTTGGGTAAAAATGGCTCTGGGCTCTGCAACATCCCTCAAAGAACAAACTGGCTTGAAGATCTGGTGCTCATAGTTTCTCACTCTTTGTCTTTTCCTCTTTGTCTCCACATTCAGTTTCACACTTTCCACATGGTTTTTTCTCTCCACTCCACAGACCCAGTCAGATCACTTCTTTTTCTATCTATCACATGAATATTTCTGTCATCTTTCCCCAAGAGTTTCTTGCCCCAGGCCAGAAGAGTCTAGAATTGCAAACAATTGACTTTCAAGCAGACCTTTGGGTAAATTTATGTTTTTCCTTACATTGATGATATCTTCCAATTTGTGACACAAGAGACTTTGAAAACAATGATGCACTTGTCACTTCTTGACTTCTTTAGAATTTTCCAAGTTCTCACAAGGGAAGTTGGCATTCATGATCTTTAGGCTCTAACCCATGAGGTCTCTCACAAAAAGGAAATCCGGGGTCCTAAAACCCACCTGTTGGTGATGGCTGGGGATAGCTCTTTGCTGCTGACATAGCTGGTGTCTCACTTATAGAAGGGAGAAAGACAAATACCATGAGTGATTGTATTCTCTGCTCCTATCCTGCTAATCCACTTAGACATACTGGGCCTTCCTAGAGTTTTTCTTCAGGCAGTCCAATTACCAGCTGGAACACCATCTCACTTCTCTGGAGCTTTAGACCCTGGCCGGCCTTGCTATATACTTCCCTTGGGCTTATAGGAGTTGTTTTCCCCTTTCTTAACCCTCTGTGAGGTCATTGACTAAAGTACTGTCATGAAGAAGCCATTCCAGTGCTCTATTCATGACTGAAAGTCACCTAAGACTTGCATTTTTCCTCTGACTTAATTTATCACTCTCTCTTACTCCCCTGGAAATACCACCATGATGCTTGCCACAGAAATGGGCCCCTGTGCCAGGGGCCTTAAGACACTAGCCCTGATAGTAAGGCAAATGTGGCATCCTCCCTGCTCCCATGTTCCTATTTCCCACATGCCCTTGTCCCTGAGATCTCAATGGGTCTCCAGACAGAGTCAGTTCTAAAATGAGGGTGTGGTGGTACCCACATCTCACATATTTCTTTCAAGTTATGAAAACAAAGGATTGTGGAATTCTAGTCGGTAGTCTATATAAAATGCATTTCAACCTTCCTAATGCAGTTAACAGACCACTCATCCAAAGTACAAGTTCCTGGCAATTATAGTTCATTGGAACATAGTCCTGACACTAGATGTGAAGCAAGATCTCTGAGCATACAAGCAGTTGTCACAAAACTTCAGCACTGAAGTATGTCCTGAGGGCCTCAGGGAAGAATCTCACTGCTATTATTTAGCACATAATTATTGACAAGTTTGCCACTTGGCTTTCCCAACTCAATGCTAGCAGCTCTCGTCAGCAGCAAAATAAAAGGGAATGGACAGGAATTTAGACTGCAGGTGACATGGGTGAGAAGTGACAACTGAGAATCTGCAGGCAGTGAGGAGAGAGGCAGCAGCAAAAGCATTTTGCTGCATATTGGGGAACATTTTAAGAATTAATATCAATAGTTTCTGCATTCAAAGATGTAATTCCCACCACCCCATTGTAATGTTTTGTAATTGAGATGCGTCTATCTTGTCAATGAGTATTCTTAATATTGCTGTATTTGTTTTTCCAGGCAATTTGCTTTTGTAGCAATAGTGTTTTCTAATATGAAGAAGTTTTACAATTGAGGTAACATGATATTAATAGTGACCTCACATTATCAAGAAAAGTTTAAATTGTGTTCAAAGACTTAGGAAGATGATGTAATATTTAATAAATATTAGAATACTTCCTTTAGGGGGTAAGAGGGTAAATAAATAGTTTTGCAGAATATTAAAATTATAATTCGGTTATCTAGAAAATTCATTCATTGAATTCTCAAGCAGCACAGAAAATGAGGCTTGATGTTCAATAAAACCTTGAGCTTCAGTGTTTGTTCTCCTTTAACAAGTGGAAAGAAAACACTCTGCCAAACGACCTATATTCTGTAAAAGCATGTATATGTTTTGCATAGACAATTTCTGTTCCTTTCGTATTGATTTATAAAATAATAGCATGCTATATTTAACTACATAAATATATATATTTTTTTGGTTCATGAGTTAATCTTTTGCCTTTAACTTTTAAATGATTATGTACTGGAGAGATTCATCTATTCTATATACAGATGAACAAAGAATAGCATCATTGTAAAGAAGACATTAAAAAGTATAATATATTATTTGCCATAATGGAAAAATACCCAAAATAGGTCACTGCGGTAGAGTCTCCCAATTGTTAACGATACTTTTTTATTATAAGTTAAGATAGAAAATATTTTCCAGAGGTTGCACAAACAGACTAAACCACAGAAATAACATTATTTCAGATAAATGATCAATCTCTCTGTGGTCCCCGAGGCTTATTTTAAAGGAGCTTTCAGCTGGGGGTACACCAGAAAGTCTGTGATGCATGTAATAGAATCAAGAGCTCCATTACAATCCCAAATTGGTAGCACCTCTGAGTATCTCTGGGCTTGCTTTCTAGAGGAGAATATATGGGCCCAAAGTCCCAAATAACGTACCATAGCTCACCCAATTATTAGTATACATAATTGAAAGTGAGTTTCATTTATTGAGCTGACCTGTCCTATAGGTTCATTTTAGAACTTAATATATCATTTAAAATGGTGGCACAGATTCAAAAATAGTGAATCTAAAGAAAACATAAATAGGTTCAGTGATTAAGTATGTGGTCATTACTGAAAAACTTATAATAAAGGCCTCAGATTTTTTAATTATTATGGTCATTTTTTTTCAAGTTCTAGCTGTCTGTGAATATTTTTAAAATAAAATATTTTCTTAAATTATGAGAATCTCAGTAAAGACAAATTCTTGACAGCAGAGATATGATGGGCGAAGAAAACTAAATTACAGGGAATTCATACTTATAGTAACATGTACACATTATCATTTTAATTAGAAATCATTTTTAACATTATCTCTCCATGATGCTGTGTTAGGCACTATGCATCAATAATTAAAAAGATACAACCCCTGGCTGCTATAAAATTTGTACCTATGAGAAATCATGGAGACTTAAATGACGTAGTCAAGTGGATATTGTGATGGAAGCCACATGATTTATTTGGAACATGTATAAGCAGTGCAGCGTGCTTGTTTAGTAATTTCTTGCAGAAAAAGGTGTTTTCAAGAGACGATACTATTAGGAGGATTGGGCACTTGCTGCAAAAACAAAACAAAACCAAACAAAACAAAACAAGCCTTTTTTTTAAAAAGCCCTGCTATTTATGCTTTGTTAGGTCCCAAAATACTTTAATTTTTCATTTAAAAAGTTAACTGGCAATATGAACAGAGAAATTTTATTTCCCATTTATGTTTTCTACAAGGAGAGATTTTTTCCAAACCAATACCAGCTTCCTTTCCCACCCCTATTCCTCTAATGGAGGTGGAGTGAGTTGCCGGACTGGGGTCTGTGAGAGAGGACCAGGGCACATGTAGCTCAGCTTCTGCCACTGCCTTTCTCTTTGGAGTCTACCTTCACGGAGCATGTGTTCTGACCGGTCTCACCGTGCGGTGAGCTTAAGCACAGAGGCCTGACCCTGGGCATGAGGTCTGCTTTTATTGGGCACAGCCTCTGACTTCAGTAACTTGCCCACAGAGGACCACTACATTCTCTAGTATCAGTCTTAGCAGTAATAAAGGAAGAGTTTGAATCTTTTCTCTACTTTATGCCTCCCTTTAAAAATAAACCCTTTTCTTTCTTTTCAAGATTATTATTAAGGCATAATTTACATAGAGCAAAATTTACCCTTCCTAGTGTGCAATTCTATGAGTTTTTACAAATGCATATAATATTCAAGTCAATAGAGAGAAAACTTTCATAACCTCCCTAAATTCCCCTGTGCCCCCTTGTCAAACTCCTCCTTTCCCCCTAGCCCATGGAAACCATGGATCTATTTTCTGCCCTGTACTTTTGCCTTTTCCAGAGTGGTGTATAAGTGGAATCGGTTCCTTTTTAGTGTGGCTTCTTTCACTCAGCATAATGCATTTGAGAGTCATCCATGTTGTTGCATATATCAGTTCATCCTTTTTTATTGCTGAGCAATATTCCATTGTATGGAAGTACCACAGTTTATCCATTTATCAGTTAGAGGAAATTTGAGTTGTTTCCAGTTTTTGGATCTTTTACCCATGTGTGATTTTGTGCAATTATTTATTGCCCATTTGGAAAATATTGGTTCACTGAGCTATGCAGATTTTCCAAATGTTAATGCACTGCTGCCCTGCATTAAAAAATAAAAATAAAAAAATCGTCTTTCTTAATAGTACCAAGAATCTCATAGAAAATATCTTTATAGACTTGCAAGCTGTCAATCCCACTGTAGTTGATACATGTTTTCCAAAATTCTGTTTTTTGCTTAGAAGTTCAAATGTTATCATTGACATCAAATTTGAGTTTTTTTGCCTTTGAAGTGGCAGGTGCTTTTGTTCATTTTCACAAAAATGTCTGCCAAATATCTAAGTTTATATAACCATAGTTTATCTGTCAGTTGTTCTTTAAAGTAAATATCATATTCCATGAAAAAAGTGGCTAGTTCAGTTTGCAATTCAATCACACAAATGTTTTTTCTTCCAAAAATCCTTCATACTTCAGTATGAAATAGAAATGCTTTAGGCATACTTTCCAACTTGTCACAGAGAATAATAATATGTATCTTTAGAGTTGAAATTTAATAAAATCAATGATTTTATTGCTTGATTAAGGATATTGCTGAGTGAAACTGGCTTTCTTTTTCTTCTCTGTGAATACGTGTTGGTAAAGAACACAATTTCTACTACAGTAGTACAGTAGATGCCACTGTCTTGATTTGTGCTAAGGTGCCAGCAGTTTAATTCATCATTGCTTTTGCACCTTCAGTACACATGTCAACACTGTGAAAAAGACAGATAACATCTTAGCATTATAAAGAAAATATTTTTACTGTAACTGACCTCCTAAAAGGGTCTCAGGGACTCCCAGGGGTTTATGGACCACACTTTGAGACCCACCGGCTTAGTTTATTGAAAAGGTGAGGAGAATAAGGGAGAAGCAGTATCAGATTTCAAAACATCAATTGGAGCTTTATTTCAGAATTTCACTGAAACAAATAATAGCCAAGGAAAGAACCTGCCTTAGAAGGCCAACTTTCACTGGCCTCAATAACTCCCCAGCGGGAGGCAAAGGATGTAAGTCTGGTGGCACGAGACTGAAAATGCCTGCTCACAAGAGACAGCAGAGCTGTCACTGGACAGAGCACACACTCCATGCAGGTGCCAGAACATCATGGCTCAAAGGGAAAATGGAAAGCAACAAGGTTTCAGAAGGCCAGACACCTGAGGAATGACTTAAAGACTAAGCTCCCATCACTGCTGTCTTCTAAATGTTGCAATAAGGCAGCGATTTTGCAAATGCTACTCTAAGAGAGAAGACAGTTTGCTTGGATGACTTTATTATTTTCTCCAAGGTATGATGACTGTCTACACCTGAATTAACATACAATGGAAATATGGGATTTTCAAACAACTGAGGTAATATATCATGAGATGGGATACAGACCCTCCCAGTACTAAGGAGGTCCCTAGGTCATGGAGGACAGGGCAAATTAAGTGCTACCATCTTGCCTAAGGTTTAGAAGTCCAATTTTAATTTCTTTTTATTAGATATGGGGGTCTTACTGTGTTGCCCAGGCAGGCCTTGAACTCCTGGGCTGAAGCAATCCTTTCACCTCTGCCTCCAAAGTAGGTGGGACTGCAGATGCATGTCTCTGTACCTGGCTAGAAGTCTGATTTTAAATAAAAAGCTCACAAAAGAAAGTTGCTTTCCTTTATTCTTTTCAGAAAAGACCTTTATTCTTTTCAACTATAGGTGATTTAAGCACAGAAATATTTGACATTAAGTCTTATATCTCTAATATGAAACTATGGCATATTTTTATACACTGATATTGAGGCACTCTGCTACAGTGGTGTTCACAGAAAAAAATTCTAATCCTTATGCCCTCGAGAGATATTCTTAATAAATGTGTATCTAAGGATGCCTTACAGTAGTGACAGTTGAGGAGTAAAGACTAGCACTAATCCAGCCCTCACTAGGTACTAGGCATTTTGTGTGCTTTAAAACATTTAGTGACTCCTACAACCTCATGAGATAAGTGTTGAATTTTATAGATGAGGAATTAAGGGTTAGAGAAGTTTGGAAGCCCAAGATGGCTCTTGCAATTAGAGTCTAGAATCTAACCCAGGTCTGTCAGGCTTTGAAGTCTATATATGCATTTGCCATTTTCTCTGGAATTTTTTTAAAAAACTTTTTAAAAACATTTCATTTGTTTCAGTAGAATTTTTTTTCAATAAAACTTTAAGCAGAACACTAACATGTTAAAGTTCTTCTTATAGCATGAGTATGCATGAAATTCTCAGCAAATATTTGAAGAACCTCAGAAGCACTTTCAAATGCTCTCCGACAGAAAACAGCGCCCTGCAGCTGCCTCTGCTATGTGCTGCCGCCCATCCTTGCTACTGGCTTTTTTTCGCTTATTTTTTAAAAAATTGCACCCAATGCCTGCGATTGTTCATGCCAATGCATGGAGCTTTTCCAGTTTATATCCGAGCTGAAGGAACTGCTTCTGGTTATATCTACTCTTTGTAGCTCTAACTGCACATGAGTGGAAAAGCCTCTGTTAGCAGAGTAAATAAGCCCCTTCTCCTTTGTTACCCATACTGGAATACACAAGTGGCTTTTCCTCTCAGCCCGATTCTGGATAAAATTAGTTGCACTGTCAGAAGGATTTGAGTGGAACATTTTACCTAGACAGAGAATTTAATATTAGTGCAACACCTTCTCTGTATCACTGCTATGCTGAACATCATCCATATGTAGAGTGCATGTTATACTGTGCTGGGTGCTCTATATATGTTATGCCAGACTTTAGCTTCAGATCTGAGAGCGGGATTGTGCTAGGGTATTCTGCCTTAAATTGCATCTTAATTTTTTTTTATGTGAAGCTATAAAAATAATAAAAGCAAGAAGAAAATTATGAACAGGTTTGCATTTTAGAAGAATCATTTTTCAGGAATTTAAAGTAATAATTGGATGGAGATAAGGCTAGATGCAAGACCATGTAAGAACCCAGAAAAAGAGATAAGATATGAGCAATCAGTCTCAATAGTTCAACAAGAATGCAAAAGAGGGAAGTGACTAGTAAAAAGGTGAGGAGAGAGGGAATCAGCAGGTCTTGGTGCCTGGAGTAAGGAAGAAATAATTGAGAAGACTTCCTGGTCTTCTCTGTTGGTTCCACCACCCCAGTAGGAAATACTGAAGAAAAAGTATATGCTACAGCCAGAATATTCAACAATATTATATAACAGTGAAAGCACATGTAAATGTATTGCTTCACAGCTTTGTGTCTCTGGTGTTTCACTGACTGGGGCTAAATAGATATGCTTTCTATTTATAGTTCAAAAAGAACTTTTTTTTTCAGGATATTATGGGGGTACAAACATTTTGGTTATATGTTATGACTCTGCCACACCCAAACCATGATTTGAGGTGTGCCTTTCCCTCCCCTGCAACGCTCACTGTGTCTATTACTTGTGAGTTTACTCATCCCCAACCCCTCAAGTCCTGAAGAATATTATTACCCTGTGATGGATGGGTTCACGCTCTATCCAGGAAAATATAAGAGGTGCTAGATCACGGTCATTTCTCATAATTGAGTAATATTTCATTGTATACATATACCAAATTTTATTAATCCACTCGTGGATTGACGGGCACTTAGGTTGTTTCTACAACCTTGCAATAGTGAATTGTGCTGCCACAAACATTTGGGTACAGATGTCTTTATTATAGAATGTCTTTTGTTCTTTTGGGTAGATGCCTAATAGTGCTATTACTGGATCAAATGGTATTTCTAGTTTTAGCTCTTTGAGGTATCTAGAACTCAAAAAAATCAACAAGAAAAAATGAAACAACCCCATCAGTAAATGGGCAAAGGACATGAACAGAAACTTTTCAAAAGAAGACAGAATAATGGCCAGCAAACATATAAAAAATGCTGAACATCTCTAATCATTAGAGAAATGCAGATCAAAACCATGAGATATCACCTAACCCCAGCGAGATGGCCTTTATCAAAAAATCCCAAAACAACAAATGCTGACGAGGATGTGGATAGATAGGAACACTCTTACACTGCTGGTGGGACTGCAAATTAGTGCAACAATTTTGGAAAAATAACTTTTTGAAGAAATGAGCATTAAATCTTATAAAATATTAATACTTTTATAGAATTAATTGACATAATTGTGTAATTTAACCTCATTTTATAAAATGTCCTGATTGCTCTAACCTTACATTCCTAGGATAAACCCTGTATAGTTATAATAAATTAGAAATCCTGTTATTACAATTAGATCACATTTGGTAGGACTTTATAGATGTCTTGTTGTGACTATTCATAAGGGGGACAGTTTCTCTTTTTGTGTGTACCAGTCTTACCATTTTGGATATTTGAGCTCTATTTTTCCAAAATAAATTGGTATTAGCTGCTCTTTTAAAATAAGAAATAGTGTACTGGTAAGATTAACTGGGACATAGAATTTTTTGAATAGTATTTCTTGAGAAGCAATTTCTAAATGTTTTGCTCAATTATTATTCATTCTACTTCTTCTTGCATTAATTTAGTAAATTTATTATGATGGTTAATTTTATGTGTACACTTGACTGGACCAGGAGATGTCCAGGCAACTCGTTAAACATCATTTCCAGGTGTGTCTGTGAGGGGGTTTCTGGAAGACATTACCATTTATATTGGTGGACTGAACAAAAACGGTGGCCCTCTCCACTGACCTGGCGTCATAAAATCTGTTGAGGGCCCAAAGGAGCAAAAGGAGAAATAATGGAATGTTGTTAGAAAAATGGACAGTTGTTAGAAAGTTATAGAGTTGGAGAGGCAGAGATAAGATTAAACAAATGTGAGGTGAGGTGAACAGAAGATGCAAGGAGAACACATTATACACTGATAGCAAAGAAGGAAAGAATTTTTTTGAAGCCTAAATAGGGATAAATAGGGAAGTAGAAACTTTCTTCTTGTTTTTAGGTAGACAGAAATCTGTAGGGGCTGGCATCAGACAGCATTTGTCTCAATCCGTCAGGAGTGAAGTCAAACCCTAGGTGGGATTGGGAACTGAGGAGCAGAGTTCAGAACAAGAGGGATTGGTGCAAGGAGTCAATGAGAAAAGAGTTCCAAGATGGAAAGCAGCAACAAGGACCAACTTAAGAGTAGTTATTGTGAGTTATTTGTGGTCTCAGATGTGGTATGTTGAAATTATTCAACAATTTTTTGTGACCCTGGGTAGTATGGTAGAGACTGGCATGGATGATCAAGTGAGTGTGAGATTCTAGACTGCTAGTGAGGGCAGTAGTGATAGGATTAAGCCTGGATTCCAGACTTGAGAGAGCTGGGAGTAAAGCCAAAATGGGAAATTGTGTAAATGTTAACAAACGGAAGACATGACAGATTAACAGCTTGTGGTCAGAAATAATGAGTGCTGGGTGTTTATTTACCTGTTTAAAAGTGCTTAAATATGTATGGGTTTATTTTAGTAAAGATTTTCCAGGCAGTGCCTCCTTTTTCATAACATTACATTTCTGGCAATAGCACTGGAAAACAAAAGCTGAATGAAGATTTTTCTCCCTTATTTCTTGCTGTTTTTTTTGTTTGTTTGTTTTGTTTTTACTGAATAGCCTATAGAATTTCTCTTTCATCACTAGATGACCACCCTCCCTTGTAATGGGCTAAACTGATTGAACTGCCATCTATTGACAATGATAAATTCAGTATATCAAGGGTTAGAATAAACTGAACCTAGATTTTGCAAACTGATAGAGGTCTGACTAAATATTATTAGTAATGGATCTCAGGAAAGTTACTTATCCTCTATGAGACTCAAGTTTCTCATCTTTAAGTGCAAATAGTATCAGGCATCTTAAACCGCTGTGGTAAGAATTGGAAAACACAAAACAGTATAATGTTTAACATGGCTCTTGGAACTGAGATGATGTTCCCTGTATCTTGCCCATTGTTAATTTTTTAGTTATTGAAGAATTTCTTACTTCATTTGTTAAATACTTAAGGGCCTACTATGTGCCAATCACTCTTCTAACTACTCAATAACCAATGATGTGGGAGATTGAATTATTGGCTCCAATTCTTTATTGCTCCTGGTATTCATACTCTTTGCTATATGTTTTTCTGTGCTTTCTGCTAAAGGCAAAGTGAACCTCCACACACTGAGACTTTGGACTCAGCCGAGTGGCTTGCTTTGGCTAACAGAATGTGAGCCCAGGTGTCAATGATCCAGTTCCAAGTCTAGGCCTTAAGAGGCTTCATATGTTCTTACTTGCTCTCTTCCGCTTTCAATAGTGCCACAAGGGCTACAGAACACATACTCATGCAGCAGACCAGACCCCCACCCATGGCAAACAGTCAGGCTCAATTAGATCCACAGCTTGAAGCAAAGTACCCAGTCAACACAGTCTAGATCAGGGAATGGCAAACTATAGCCCATGGGTCAAATCCAGCACGTGGCTTCTTTTCGTATGGCTCACAAACTAAGAGCAGTTTTTGCATTTTTAAAGCAGTTGTCTCAAAAAAAAAAAACAAGGAAGAATATGTGACAGAAACCGTATATGGCTTGCAAAGGCTAACATAATTAATAAAAATGTTTCCTGACTCCTGGTCTAAGTCACCAACAGCCTGACAACCAGCAGACCATGACTACCTCCCACTGAAATAGGCAGAGCTGCCCCTGAAAACTTCCAGTTATAAGAGAAGTACATGTTTCTTGTTGTATATCACCATGGTTAATTGTTTTGCAGCATTATTGTGGTGAAAGCTAAGTGATAGAAATGCTGAATGAAAACATACATGATCCCTACCCTTATGGAACTCACATTTTGCTTGGGGAAACAGAGCTGTTAAATACAAATACGATTTCAAATTTTGATAAATGCTATGAACAGAGATATGGGAGATTGGATGTTAAAACTGGAAATTTGTTGTTTGAAATAGTCACTGAAGTGAATGGAGAGTGAAATGATTAGACATGAATGGTTGGATTGCTCGATAGAGTTGGAGGGCCAGTTACTGGTGATCATTTATCCTGTGTCTCACTTATTCTGCAGTGGTCAGCTGTCAGGTGGAAGGAGATGGGTGAAAGCACCCATCCAGGATTGGGTTTTATCACAAGGGTGTGATAACAGAACCAGAAGGTAGAGGAATTTAGCATATCGCCAAGAGTTCTTGAGATGAGAAAGGAATCTGAGCCACAAGAAGAGAGTTGATGGATTGGAAAAATGTTACAAAGTCAGTGGCTTAAAAGTGCTAAAGAATTTAAAGAACAAGTTGAATGAGTGCAGCTCACGATGAAGCCAAAAGTAGTTGAGTTTATGATCAGAGCACATGTCTGTATTAATGACTATAAAATACATGTTTTAAAAACTTCCTTAATCATGGAACTCTTCCTTCCTTCCTTCCTTCCTTCCTTCCTTCCTTCCTTCCTTCCTTCCTTCCTTCCTTCCTTCCTTCCTTCCTTCCTTCCTTCCTTCTTTCCTCTTCCTTTTCTCCCCACCCCTTTCTCTTTTTCTCTTCCCCCTACCATCCTCTCTTACTTTTTTCCTTTCTTTATGAAAGGTACAGGACAAACACTTCTTGGAAGTTCTTTCTTGGTGTGTTAAATTATGGTTTTCATTATAGTCAATTACACCACCCTAGGAGTTCCCCTAGTTTAATTCTTAGATATTTAAAAATGCAGATTTGTATATTAAAATTCTAAGAAATCCTTCAATTAAGGGTCTTATAAAATTTCCTGTAACTCAGCATTTCATGACTTTTTTGACTCCCCAAATCTTTTATTGCTTAAAGACCATTAATATCCTGCAGAGGAAAACATTTTAGTAAACGATGGTGTCAGCTAATCAATTATATTAACATATTTAGGGAAATAGGAATGAACAGGAGGAAAGAAAGGATTTGTGTAGTTGAAAAGAGGAATCCTAGAGCAATTAATTCACTGGTTCATGCACTGAACATTTTCTGAGCCCCTGCTATAAGCCATTCACTGGAGAACACAATGGCATCTCCTCAACCCACAGCTAATTAGAGGGACAGAGACACAAACAAATGAAACTCACCCACAGAATGGTGAGTACAAATAAAGCTCTATAGCGAGTTCTCTCTCAGGAAGGAGATCAGTGTCTCTACCAGACCTGGCGGCTGGCACAAACAGGTGGAGCTAAATGAAGGATAAGGAAATGCTTTTTGGAGGAGACAACACTTGATTTGAGCTGCTGTATGTGTAATTGAATTTAAAATTCTTGAACACAGACAGGGTAATACTAATTTTCAGTTGGCTTAAGTTTCAATCCTAGGGAGAATCAGAATTGGTGAGAATCCTCATTCCAATGTTAGCATTTTATCTGAAAGGCCACACTCCAGAGGTGGCTACTAATTCTATTATCCATATCTTGATCAAGGCTGTAGCCCCTACTGCTTAGTATAGCAAATATATTTTTATTACTGATTTGGTTGTGTGTATTTGTCATGAGGAGTGTGGGAAAGAGGCTGTCAGTAAAATTAAATATATTCAAGTTCTAAAACATATTAAAGACACTTTCCATTCTTTTGTAAATGGGATCTGTCACATTTATCCTTTGGAATAGAGTTTCCAAAACTCTTCCTTACATATTCCATATCCGGCCATTGATAGAAAGATTTCCTGTATTGCTCACCTCTGATTTCTTTATTGGCTACCTAAATCTATCTAAAAGAGCCTAAATCATATGGGATCAGTTCCTAATAAATTTTGTAAAGACACAGAGATATGAAATAGCATTATAAAATCGAGGAACTCTATGACTTCACATTGAATGAAGAGAGAAGTGAATTGAAACAGGGAGAGATTAAGTTTCTAGCACTATCTATGGAAAATTGGATCTTAATCACATATTGAGATATAACAGCTTTTTAGAATGGCAATAGACACAACAAGTTACAACAGTATGATAAAACACATTTATACTATCCCACTGATTTCCTTTGTTTTGATTATATTTTGTCTTCTCATGAGGATTGCATTAAGGTGAACAAATGTACTAACCAGTTAATGTAATTATTGAAGTCTCTTTGGAAGTCATACTGCTCAGTAAAATGTAATACACTGGCATTCTGGTTTATCTCATCTCTTTGGGGAGGTTAATATGAAATATTCCAGTAAGTCTGGCCAATTCTGTCTGCACTCAAAGAATCAAGTTTCTAGACATGCAAAGTTGATGGTTAGAACCTTGGCTATGGTGCGTCTTGAGTTCAGTGACATTGTCTCCCCAATCCCCCCAATCCCAGACAAATCTCTTGCTCTTGCTCTAATGGCAGAGGTTGGAAAAATGGGAATTGTGGAAGCATTTATATAGACTAGTGAGATTTGGTTGGTGAAATGTGAAAAGTTTACATTGTTTAAAAGTCAGTCTGAGAAAATTGAAGGGGGAAACAATAACTGGAGTGAAAATATTTGGGTCCTATTTATATTTATTTAAAGTAGAGCATCATTCTCTAAAAAGATTCATGTCTTTCCTTTTTGCAACTATTTTGCTGATAATAAATACACTGATCTTGCTTTTGTTTCATTGGGAAAGACTCTATGGACATTGAGGAATATCAGGGTTGTCCTGGAGAGGGTGAAAGGAGAGTGTGGACCAGATAGAATGCAATCTGAGAGGAAGTTCAGAGAATCAAAAGTAAACTGATAGAAGCAGTGGAAATTTGTATGCAAATTTAGTTAAAATACAAATTAACTTGAAATAAAATATTTCAAAAGTTTTGATTAGTGATATTATTGTTTTAAGTCTTAGTTTACAACTAATCAAAATAATAATAATGTTCACAAATCATCCATGGAGTCAAATGTTTTTGGAAATCTATATGGAGTCTAGTGCAGAGCTGTCAAAGTACAAGCCAGGGACTCTTTAGGCAAAACTATTTTCATAATAAGACTAAGATTTCAGTCGCATTTTTTGATCTCTCCTGAGTTGTAGAGTTGAAATTTCTAGAAGGTACATAATGTATGTTATTGCAATAGAGCTAATGCAGGAGCACATATTATTACAAAACGAGCTATAACCTATTAGACAAGACAGTAAAGGGATTTACAAAAGGTAAAACAAATGCCACTCTTTTCATGAATGTTTTTTGATTTTAGAGAATAGTTATTTTTCATGAAAATATGTTGCTTATAGCAACCTGTAATGGGTTTATTTTTGCTCTCAAATGAATCGACAAAAATTTTAAACATTTTTAGTTTTAATTTTTAATATGGTAATCAATAGATACAACTCACATAAACCAAAGCTCTTTGAGGTCCTCAATAATTTTTAAGGCAGTAAAGCAGCCTTGAGAACAAAATGGTTGAGAACTTCTGGTCTAGTCAAATAAAGCTTTCAAAATTTGACACTACCCATTTATTTTCTTCTATCTGAAATAAACTAAACCATAGAAAAAAATCAGTCTCATGTACACCTTAGCTATTATAGGCCAAGACTATTGACCTAAGAAGGTCTGAAGGTACTAGTGAATTTGCACTTTATCTTTCATTTGCATGGCATAGTGTCTCAGTGGCATTAGTGTGGAGGAAGAAACCTTTTTACTCTTTCTACAATGGTGACTTTATCTTTTTGAAAACTTAGCATATCCAGCATGTATTCCACAGTCCTATGTGAATTTCCAAGTGCTGAAATTTAAAGGAATTTATGTTGATTGTTAGACTCTCAGAAGTAACCTGAAAAGTCACTACTTATTTACATGACTATGAACTGAGCTTTCAGAAAACTCCCAAAGGCACCAGATCCCAAAGACTTAAATCTTAAAGGTAAATTTCTCCACAATGACAGACGCTAAAACGGGGCAGAGATAAAATATGAGATCTGCCCAGATTGAAGTCAGCTCACTTGAATGTAAGGCACCGTATGCATTGCTTTGACTTATTATGTGGAGAATTCATGGCCATGCGTTTGTTGACTGCTATCCAGAGAGTTGACAGCTGCAGATGGATCTTCCTGCTGTTAGTCCACAAGTGTAAAGAAGCCACCCAGTATATTTTAAAAACATGGACTATTTTAGCAGAAAATGTTATAAGACCTGTCTCCTCTTAGGAGATATTTACCATTAAAATAATGCAATGGAATTACACACCAAAAAAACTGTCTCCCACTTGCCCCAGCTTGCAGTGCAGGATGAATCTACTACTCTCCTTTTTCCAGTTAGAGATGAAGAAAAATACGAAACACTACATTTTAACCACTGTGATCTTTCTCTTGGGGCAAAGACAGAATGAGAGAGAGAAAGAAACAGAGAGAGAGGGAGACAGAGATGTAGAGACAGAGTATGCTAACTAAAACAAATTTAATGTTTTTTAAATATTTTTTCCCACAGACCAGATTGCAATTTACAATCTTGCCATTCCTTCAAATGCTATGACACTTCACAATGCCGCCTAAATGCAAAATTGGCCAGGTTTAACATAATAGCTGGCTGCGTAAAACATGAGATTGCAAATGTCATGGGAAAGAGATGATGAATGGCTGTGGGATATTTATATACACTGTATAGATGTGTTGGCTAAACTGCTTGAAGGAAATCTGTTAAATCTGGACCAAACATGGCTTTTTGTATTGCAGGCATCCAGGATGGTAAGGTCTCCTAGGGTGGCATCATTTCTCTTGCTCCAGACTTCTCCCCAGTAATCATTCTGTTTGCATCACTGTTGCTCTGTGCCCTGAAGCAAGACACTGACTCACATGAGGGCTGATGAGGGCACTGCTGAGGACTTGGTCTCTGTTTCTAGGTAACCCTGCCCAGAAATTCTTGCTTTCCTGTCGCCTCTGGGTCTAGAAGGTTGCTGGGCCTGGCTAGGATGCCTGATGCCTTAATCATCTGCCTACTTCTGAGGCATCTTCCAAAAAGCAGAGTCACATTCAGGATGTGGAAGTATTCAAATGATCTGGGCGTCATAAATGATAAACTCACTCTTTGTCATTTTTCAGCTCTTGATTTAAACAAAGAATACTATTCAAAGTAGATTATTTCAATTTTTTCTCTGAGATATAATGTGATAAGCAACAAAAATCACTCCATTTTACAATAAACTAGGAAGGTGGAATTTTTCCACATCAAATTTTAGTATTATGACATCTGCTAATCTTTACATTATGCTTACTATGTGTCAGGCACTGCTCTCATTTAATTCTTATGATATATACAGGGTAGCATCCTTGTTATATTCATTTTAAAGCTAAAGAAACTGAGAACCAGAGAAGCTAAATAACTTTACCAAGACCACACAGCTAACAAATATAAGATCCAAGATACAAGCTCTAGCTGGCAAAGAACATATGCTTTTAATTATGATGCTACACTTCCTTGCCAATAAATAATACAAACTCAAAACCATAAAGCCACATTTGTAACACCATACACAGGCACTAATCTCATCTTCTGATCTAAAGGTCCTCTGAGTGGATGTTAATGTTGTGCTGGAGGACTTGAGATAGAACACACTGGAGTGTGGGCAATGTGCCAGTCAGAGTAGTCTAAGTTATGCTGTGGTAACAAACAATCCCATTACGTTGATGGCTTAAAGCAAATAAAGGTTTATTTCTTACTTGTCTTCCATGTCTATCGTGGTTAGCTGGGGGCTCTTTGCCACATTGCCATTGTCATACTAGAACCCAGGATGACACAGGACTTGGCATACACTCCATGTAGCATGGTGGAGAGAAGAAAAAATGTGACAATGTGACAGAACATTTACCAATTATTAAAGCTTCTGCCAGAGGTGATGTATGTCATTCTTCTTACATTTTGTTAGCCAAAGAGAATCACACTACCCCACTTAACTCTGAGGGGTCATGGAAGTGCAATCCTCTCCTTTGCCAGGCAGAAGAGAGAGTTGGGGTATATGAAAACAGTCCTCAGGACTATCCCAGCAGGGTCAGTCTTGATGTTGAGGAAGGGGTAGTTGAGGCAGCAAGGGATAATATGCCACCAGTGGCTGAAAACATTGATCCACGACATCTGAGAATCAGCTTAATCTCAGCTTGTCATTACTTTGGGACAACTTTTATGATCATTCAAAACTAGGTTAAAAGCCCTGCTATGCACTCTCAAAATACCTGATTTCCCTTTCATATAGCTCATTACATTTGTCATTACTTACCCTCTTCTGCATAGGATTCTATATAGACTTCATGAAGGCAGATAACGAACTTGTATTGGTCACTACCAGATTCAACCATCCTCTACCCCACCCGGCTACTTCAAGAATCAAGTTAGTCCAATAAATATTTGTTAAGTCAGTAAATGTGTATTAAGATAGGAGGAGTGAATAGCATAAGGAGTCTGTACCTGCCACACCCTGACTTTTTGAGTCAGTTTCTCTTCGATACCTTAAATGATTAAACAGACCCATTCTCTCAGATAGTCTAAGGCCTAATATAATTTTGGAGACCTAGAGAAGGTTCTCTTTCTTTCCTGCCCACCAACTCTTAGGGTATCTTGAATAGTAGACCGTATTTCTCATTCCAAAAAAATGTCTTAAAGGAATAAAAATACGAATGTCTAGGAGTGTTACCTTATTAACATGAATTACAATCAAAGTAAACCTTTCCTACTTTGATAGGGATAGAGAATTAGAAAGTCAGAAGATAGCCTTTTTAAAGGAAAGAGGAGACCAATGAACAGAAATATAGAGTAGAAAGAAATGTCTGAAAGTGAGATGACTAATTTGGAATCTATAAAAGTTGCCACAAGCCTCAGCTTATATTCACCTATTCAACCAAAGACCTTCCATTACATCTTGATTACATATTTCATGCCCATAGTATCCTGAATACCTTCATGAGAACTGTGGGCCCCACACATAAATTATGAACAACACTAAAACCTGTTGCAAAGAAATAAAAGCATTATGTCTGGCCTTTTCAAAATAGCTTCATTATCTTTTGTTTTGTCCCCGTCCAGCCACCATTGCCACCATAAAATGCATAGAGAAAGGTTCGGATTTCGACTATGTTCTCCTGGGAGAGAAGAGTTAATGGATTTTGAAGCACAAAGCATAACACATTCTCTTTCATTTGATCTAAAAGGCAATGCATTCTATATCACGTAGTACATGGGTTATTAGGTCACGTGCAAGTTTGGAGTAATTACTAATATTTGAACTCACATTTCTATGGTAATTTAAAATCACAGCACCTTCATCTTTCATCAAAATGAGTCACTTTAGAAATCTACTAGTATTAAGTCAAAGTGAAACACCGTTAATAAAAGAAGGGGAAAAGCCTTTCTAACAAGAAGGTCTCTTCTTTAAACCAATCATACATAAAAGAACCTTGCAGGAAGCTTCTAGTTTTCTCAAAGCAGTCAGACATCATAAAGTATGCTTTCTGCATGACCTCAAATAGAACAGGATTATCTTGGAGGAGAAGCAAAGTAAACAGTAAAAACTTAGATTGCATATGATTCTGTAAAATGTTCCAGGGTGGGAAAAGGTCACTGATAGTGCTGCTTCATTCCTTTGTTTTCCTATTGGGTCTGCATCGTCCCTAGGGACAGTACCATTTTGTTAAAGGCTCAGTTATAGTTGTTTGAGGGCTTTTTTGCTCTGTTTGGCTTAATCATCAGAGTTACTTGAATCAAAAGGGAACCTTTTTCCACAAACACAATTGGAAAAGTAGGATTACCTGGAAAGATGAAAATTGTACCTTTTTAACATAGGGCTACAATGCAAAATGTAACTCAAAGAGTTTTTTCCTAAAGAAAGACAAGCCATCTTTAGAAAAATCTGTAATTTTTTGTATCCTGAATATGAATTTCCCAATGTTAAGATTATATTTCCACTACATGTTATTTGATGAATCAAGGTGTAGAGGCATTTCTCCATAATGGGACTATTCTCACCATTACTTATTGAAGACAATCTATAATAGCATGAGAAAAGTCATTGATATTTGCCCATGGTGATGTTATGTGTGAATATTCTGCATCTTATTGTGCGATGATATGAATGTGGTATTACTGTCTAAAGCAATAGTGACAAGATCTTTTTCTGTTTTTTATTGAAGCTTATTATTAACTAATGCATTGCTCTAGACAGTTTTTTCATATGAAATGCTTTATTTTCAACATCATTACTCAATATTTTAAAATTACAAACTAAACAGCTAATATTTAGTTGATTAAAAAAGTAAGAATTTAATTTGTTTTAAAATGAAAATATTCTTGGTGGAGCTGAAGGAGAACTTGTAGTCTGAAAGTTGGATTCTTACCCTACCTCCCCAATTACCAGTGATAGGATTTAAACAAACTATGAAACCTCGTAAGTTTTGGTTTCTTCATCTAGAAAACTTATAATACCTAACTCATGGAGTTTTGTGGGGGTTAATTTTATATTAATTAGACCCTACTGTATTAGTCCATTTTCTGCTGCTAAAATAGAATACCACAGACTGGGTAATTTATAAAGGAAAGCGATTTATTTGGTTCATGGTCGTGGAGGCTGGGAAGTCCAAGACTATGGTGCCAGCATCTGGTGAGGGTCATCCCATGGTGGCAGGCAGAAGACAGAGAGTATTCACAAGAGAAAGAGCAAATAGCAGCTGAACTTCTTTTTTTATCAGGAGCCCATTCTTGTAATCATTACTCCAAAGATAACAGCATTAATCCATTCATGAAGGCAGAGTCCTCATGATCAAATCACCTCTAAAAGTCCTACCTCTTAATATCACCACAATGGCAATTGAATTTCAACAAGAATTGTGGAGGGGACATTCAAACCACAGGGCACTTCCTATATGTCAACTGTTTGCAGTGGCCAAGAAGAACTTACATGAACTAAAATTAGTAGGTCTTCCAAAGAAAGGAATATGGAAATGATTAAACATCACATTGGTCTTTAAGCATCCTCAAGTCAGGACGAAAATGAAAATAGGAAGAATTATATAGGCTAATTAACAGGATGAGGAGGAAGTAGGCTAAAAGTAGACTGATTTCTCAAAAGCTACAGATGTTTTTCTATTTTTGGATTGTACATTTTTCACATAGCAAATGATAATATAATAGGAAATATAATTGAGCAAAAATAGAAGAAGTTTTTATATAAGTTTTGTCTTGCCTGTTTGTGTTGCAATGAAGAAATACCTGAAGCTGGATAATTTATAAAGAAAAGAGGTTTATTTGGCTCACAGTTCTGTAGGCTGTACGTGAAGCATGGTGGCAGCATCTGCTTCTAATGAAGGCCTCGGGAAGCTTCCATTCATGGCGGAAGAAAAAGGGTAGCAAGCATCATATGGCAAAAGGAAGGAAGCAAGAGGACAGGGAGGTGTCAGGCTTTGTTTAACAATCATATCTGGTGGGAACTAATAGAAGGAGAACTCATTCATGAGGGATCTGCATTCACGACCCAAACATTTCTCACTGGGCCCCACCTCCAACAATGGGGATCAAAACAGACAGTAGTAGGAGTTGGATACACAAAAGAAGATTCTTGAGGCACAAGAACACATAGCTTTGAAATCTGTAATTTAGAGAAAGAGAACATGATTTTCTAAACTGTTTTAATCATCTGTTTCCATGTTAAGAGTGAAGGCTTGCCAAGTACGTCATAGTTTTTCTGTATGCCAGAGGTAGAGGGAATGTTGTAAGTTCTCGCCTTAGAGAAAATGGGTGGCAGTGGGTGGGGGGAGATAAAAGTCTCCTCCATCTCTGGGGACTGTGAGGCATAGTCAGGAGAGACAGGATGTCAGTCATGTTAAAAGTCTCAGAGGCGACAGGTGTTTGATAGGCTCAATGGAAAGCTAAAAGCAGGGGGACTTTTGCCATGTTCTCTGCACAACATCCAGGGACCAGCTGCCACTCCACCTAGGGTAGCCTACACCAACAGAGTGTGCCCAGCATGGAAGTCATCTAGAGATTCCTATATAGCCCAAGAGGGCCCTGGAAAGAAGCTGGGATTCTGGCCAGGGAAAGTACCAGAGGTTCTGTGGGAGAAGTCCTGGGTCTGAAGATTTAACTGCGGATCCAAGGAACCTAGTGGGAGTCAGACCCAGAGGCAACTGGAGTGCAGGCGACAAAAGGTGATGTCCAAAGTCCCTGAAGGAAGAGATGGAGCTTTGAGGTGCATCAGCCCCCGAGGGAGGCAGCAGCAGATGCCAGCATAGAAAGACAGTACTTCAGCCCTGCAGACATGAGAGAGCAGCACACAGACCAGTGCAAAACCACACTCCCCACTTGCCTGCCAGCATGTTGGAGGACTTTGCACTTTCCTTCCCTAATGCTTAAAAGCCTTGGGGGGAAGAAAGAATAAAGGGGAAACAGTGTTAGTTCTAATTTGAACTTTGAATTGACAAAAGTTGTGCCAAATCTAAACTTTTTTAACCAAAAAGAGAGAACATTTACTGGCAATGAAATGCCTTCCCTTCCCATTGTGTGGGGCTTATGAAGAAAACTAATATCAGTTATGGAAAATAATAAATTTACACTTTCTTACAACATCTGCGTTGTGTGGATAAAATATTGACTTAGATAAGTTGAGAAGACTAAAAGTAGCGTTTGGATTCTGGTAGAAGAAAGACCTTTTCATCCTCTATGCAAGAGCACATAGTCGGGCTACTTAGAGGCAGCCTAGGCTGCTTCTGCAGGAAGTTTAGATCAGTTCAGGCTCTCAGATAAACATTTAACTGAAACTCCACATTCATACCAGAGAACACAGTAGAAAAGGTTTTGGATTAAAAACATTTCACACTGGGAGAACAGTCTCCCACACTGGCAGCGGAAAAACTGTACCAGGACTTCTAAGAAACGTCTGCTTTAGAGCAACATTGATTCTCAGTGTGCCTGCCAGGAATAGTTAGCTGTGAAACAGACCCCCAGGAGAAGGAATGATTTCACTTGCTTGATAGAGTTATTTGGAACTGGTCAATTGAATTTTGAAGAAAGTTTAGCAATGGCAATAATTTTAGTTTTATATTAATTAAAATTGAGCTACTATTTCTGTCTGCATGAAGACTGACTGCCTTTGGAGGGCACTCCTGGTTTATGGTAGCAAAATTTTGTCATTGGCACAAAGGAGAACACTTATCTTTCCATTTTTCTATTGTAAAAGGGCATACTCCAGACTCACAAAAATACCAGTTTATTAAAAATTGTGTGTTAGAGAGAAGATGGGTATTTGATGATTTAATAGAATAATGTTTTAGGAAGCACCTATCAAGATATGTTTCTCTCCCCAAACCTCCCCCAGATAAATAATGTTTGCTGAATCTAAATCGTTTCTACCCAATGCAGAAAGCTTTGGAGTTGAACAGACTAGGATTGAATTAAATCCTGCTGTATGACATTGGTCAAGTTACTTCTCTTATATAAATACAGTTGAGAAATGGGGTTAATGTTCCAATAATATATACCTCCTTGGATTTCTGTGAAGATCAAGTGAGAAACATATATAAAACTTCTACATGTTTGGCATACAGTAGATGATCAATAAATGTTAGTTCTGTCCCTTCTACTTGCCATAATGTAATCCTGGCCAAAATTGTAACAACAAATCCAGAATCTTTTGAGATTCTGCCCAGGATTTATTGCTGAATTTCAAAATATTTTGCCCAAGGAATTCTGATTTTGAAATTTCTGCTCCACTTGTTATTAAACATTTTTGAACACAAAGAAAGAACTAAGACCTATATAGACATTTCTGTTTCCTTAAAAAAATTCCAGAGGGAGTTTTTGTTTTCGTCTTTAAAGCAAGGAGAAAGAAACGGGATTTAAAAAAAAAAAAAATCTTTTGTTTACTTTTTAAAGAACAGTCTCTATTTGAACAGTTAGAAGAAATTGCAACAAAAATTTAAGTATTCAAATAATGGTGCCAGAGTATCATTTCTTTTAAATTGTTATGAATTACTAGTTGCATAAATATGTTTGGGGACCAAGTATTATGTTTAAATTTAACCACTGAGGTGCTCAGGCTCTGCTCTGTAGACCAGGAAATGAGTGATTGTTATTTTTTTTCAACAAGCTAATGGCTCAGCCCTTTGACCTTGATTCTTTCCCTGTTTGACAAGTGGACATCAAGATTTTTTTTTTCCCCATAAATATCTTCTCAATGTCTTCACTAGCTTGGCTACACTAGCTTTGTAATATTAAGAAATTCATTTAACATTTTTGGATTATTTTTTATTCCTTTATATGAACAAATATGCCAAATTAGATGGTTTTCAATGTCATTTCTACATCTAAAATACTGTGACTCTCCATAGACCTGTCCATGTGTAGAAAGAATTGGTCTGAGTTGGCAGCCAACTACTAGATTAAAAGGGGAATGAGCTGAAGATTGCTCCAACTTTCATTAATTTTGAATATCAGAGAGATGCTTGCCTGACTCATTCTGATTTAAGCACCTGCTATGTGTCCAGCATTTGCCAGATTTTGAGAATCCAAGGCCAGAAGTCGCTACCCCCATGGCTTTGAAATGTAGCTGAGAGAGGCAGATATAAAACTTATAAGTACCCTAATGTATGTTATACAATTTAGTTAGAGCACAAAGAGGGCTTGAGGATGATACTAGTAATAACACTAGTAGGTAATTGAAATTAAAATTTCTGCATGTCAAAGGACATTTCTTTTAGAAAATGTGCTCAGAGCCATTAACAATGTTTTTGGGTCAGAACCAAGTCCACTCAGCAGAGGGTGGATAAATCAGAGACTTCTGTTCAGTATGCTGTTGTGCAACAGGTCACACTCAGTTTCCAATGATCATCAACTGGAAACCAACTTCATTAACCACTGAGTAATTACTAAGGCTCTCATGAATAATGGTCAAGGTAATTTTAGAAACAGCCATTTAGCTGACACATCAAAGGTGACCAAACATGTCTCAGAAAGTAATGACTCTGACCAGTGAAAAATTAAACCACATCCCCTCATCAATTTGTTTTCAGATAAGTTAATGGAGTCTCCTACAGAATAGGTTTTATTTTTACTTTTCTGGCTTCATTTATATGACCTTGACTGGGATAAAGAAACTTTTTCAGATAAAAGATTGGTGGTGATGCTGTCAGTTATTCTAGTGACCTTGTGGAAGCTCACCATGACCCCCCGAGCTTAAAATCACCTTTCCCTGATAAAAACTTGGATAAGATATCTATGGCTTGGAAAGTAGTAATGTCACTGTTTTTGCTTGCCTAACTGCTTAGGCAATTATTGTGCTCTCATCTGAGAAATGGTCTTGAAATACTGAGACTTCGTAGAAAAGAAAGATAACAAAAGAAAAAGAGTGTGAGAGACCAAGATACGTATAAGAGATAGGAGGTCCACTGACAAATTCAGGGAAGGAAAAGTTAGAGAAGATGGCAGCCCTGCTGGTGTGGAGTCTATTTAAAGAAAAAGCAAAGAACCCTATACAAATGCTCCACATTTCCCAATTTAAATTACATTGTACTCAACTAAATTACATAAATGAATTTGTAGCTATAAACAAAACCTAATTATTTTTCAATGACAACAGACTAATAATATTACCACCATCTTTTTCCTTTTATCTCCTTATTCATTTTAATTTCATGGCCCGCCATTGCAACACTGAAACACTGACTTACAAACACCTTTATCTACCTTGCCCACTTCCTTCTCAGAGTCAGTTGGCAAAACCTCAACTGTAGTTCAGTCAAATATATCTGCCTACTCCATGCCTGCACCAGACAACTGTGCTGCCACATTTTATATTCATGACTCAAAATCCCCAAATGCCAATCCATAATGCCCTGCAATTCTACTTTAATTACCTAATATATTTTGTTTCATGTTACCCAATGCCTTCGTTCTCCTCAAACTTCCATCACTTTCCTTTCCTTTCCTATTAGCTAATGACCTTGACTAACATTTCATTAATAACACCAGGAAAACAAATACAAACTTTCTCATTTTCTACCAAAATCAAAATCTATTTGAATCTGAGCCATGGTCTCTCTTTTTTTCCTGTTACAGTGAATGCTGTCCCAGTTTCTGTCAAAGACCAGCCCCTCCACTTTTGCTCTGGAACCTGCCACCACTTCCTTCTCAAGAACTTTGTTCCTAAAAGTATTACTACTTCATAATCAATTTTTCACTCTTTTTGAAATCACCACCACCAACATACATAAACTCTCATCTTTCATCTTAAAAGTCACCCCATGCCTAGAAGCACTTATAGTACTGTACTAATGAGCATACCTAGGGCCAGAAGGCAATTTCTAAATCCCATCCTCCAGTGAATGAAACCAGGGCTTCCCAAAGAACTGGTAGATTCCAGGGCTAGGTTAGGGAAAACATATGATGAACATCTTGTGGTGCAAGAAAGTAGGGAAATGCACACACATACAAGCACGCACAGAGAAAAAGATAAGAAAAATAAAACAAACAAAAAGATGTGAAAAACTAAAAGGATTAGAGCATATAAAAAAGTCACAGGAGGCAACCTGAAAGAATATCCAATGGCCAAAGTTAAGACGATCTAAGTAAGAGAATCAATAATAACAGTATGGGATTATAAACGAAAGAATGCAAAAAACACACAAGAGTTCATACTGATATAGATAAGTAACTGAATAACTGAATAAATAACTTGCTAACTAAATAAATAAGGGAGAAGTGACACCTCTTCCTTATAGAAGAATCCCAAGCGAGAAATGTGGAATGAATGAGGAACATAGAAATTACCATTAGAATGTCACAGTAATATTTGCCACAGGGAAGATCCACTGAGGGGGCTAAAGCTAAAGCTCATGGGCAAAAGTATAAAGAGAAATGCATGCTCTCAAAGTATCGCCTCCAAAACATTTAGTAATTGCAATGGCAATACAGTGATTTTACAGTGGAGACTCATGGAGGATATCACCTGAACCAAATAAAAATCATGGTCACGTCACCAGTCATACATTTCAACCTCAGGTGCCCCCTGATGTGAAGCACTGAGAAGGCGCATTACCTTTGTGGTATCATTTTCAATAATACACACCCTCTATCTAACCATTAGAAAACAGCAGATAAACCCAAACTGAGGGACTTTCTACAAAATAACTGACTTGTACTCTTCAAAAGTTTCAAAGTTAGGAAAGGCAAAGAAAGACTGAGGAACTCACAAATCCAAGGAGACTAGGAGTCATGACAACTAATGAAAAGTGGGATCCTGAATTGGATCCCGGAACTGGAAAAAATGCATTAGTGGAAACACTGGATGATTTCTGTACTATAGTTAATAGGATTGTACCCAGGTTAATTTTTAGCTTTGATAAATGCTTTAAAGTTATAGAAGACATTAACATAAGGATAAAATGGATGAGTTTTCATAACTCTCTGTACTATTTTTGTAATTTTTCTGCAAGTCTAAAATTATCTCAAAATAAAATTTTTTATAAAAAGCTCCCCTTGACCTTGTATTTCCTCTTGTTATCATATAGCAAAGCTTCTTGAAAGAGCTGTCTGTGGCTCGTGACTCCAGATCCTCAGCTTTCATTTTCACATGACGTTATCAGGGTTTGGTCTCTATTCTTCTTTAAAACTGTCACCAGTTTCATCTTGGCAAAACCGATGGTTTCTTATTTATTCTAATCTACTTCCATCTCCCAGCGTACTTTACAAAGTTGTTAACTCCCTCTTCTTTGGAACATTAGCTGTTCTTGGCTTCCTTATGACCTCATATTCCTGATTTTCTATGTGGTATACTATGTGCTCTTTTTCCATCTCCTCTGATATATTCTCCTCCTCTGTCAATGCAGGAGTTTCCAAATTTTAGTCCTTGGCTATCTTCTCTACTCTGTAATCTCTTCCTCATTTTCTTATCCACTCTCATAATTTAAAAAGATATACATGTGTTTATAGCTTCAGCCCTGACCTCTCCTCTTCCCATTCTGAAGGTGACAATGTTTGATTGCCTAACGGATTCTGGTTTTTTTCTTCAGCGATAAGAGCAGATGAGGACAGGGGGCACCTGAGTTCTCTGGCTATATCCCTGGAATATCATCCACCCACCTTCCCTTTCAGAGAAGGGGAAATGGTAATATGGGCCTTCCGATATTTTCTAGGGTGACTATCATATGCCATTGGAAAATCTTAATTACATTCTCTGCCCAATCCAATTAGGACTTTCATACATTAAGTTATATTATTGCTTCCTGTTACTTCATTTATAATTCAAAGAAATATTTTGCTACCTAATATATTTAGGAGGTCACACATATTAAAAGCACAAGTCTGGTACAAATTCTATACAAATAAATTTCTATTTTGAGGATGAGATAATTTATGTTTTATTCCCCAAGTGATGATTTACAGATATAAAACAGACTGGACTAGATCAATTCCTTGACTTGTTTTGCTTTTGCTTAAGAATTGTGGCAATATGTTAACTGTCTGCTTCCAAAAAAAAAAAAAAAAAAAGAAGAAGAAGAAATATTACATGGTTAGCACCATGGGCTATTGAGGTTCTATTTTGAGATTTTACTGCAAATTTCACACAATGATACTGAATCCAAGACCTATTAGATGCAGATTTTTGACATTATTGAACTAAAATTCATGATTTTGCACTGACCTGAATGACTATCCATTTGCTTGTACTCATGTGTGTTTGGGGGGAATAGGAAGCAAGTAGTTCAGGCAGAAGTGTTAGAATTGGACAGGTGGTACTACACATGAAGAAACCAAAAATTTAAAAATGCTTCAACTCTATCACATCCTCTTACCCGCTGAGATCAATAACCCAAACTGAACTGGGCCCCTTACTTGATTCTTAAATTCAGGAAAAATGTTGAACCACATTGTGAGGAGACAAAAACATTAAACATAGTGGCTGACAAAGAAATAGTATAAACTGTGGCTTCTTTAAATACAGTTTTTAAATTGCTGCTTCTATATATCAAAAATGTCAGTTTTAGGCTCCAGCTGTTCCAAATAGGTTTGCCCTTAAGCTGCTGGCTAAACAAATGTAAAGGATAATTGCTCTGTAACGTTCCAGACTTTGAAGTAATTTCTGTATGTATTTATAATTGAGTGGTCAAGTATTGTTAATGTTATTACCTATTTAAACTGTTACAGTAAAACATAATTTAGACACCCTTAGTACTTCATATCATTCAATTAATTTGTGGATATTATATAGTTCCATCAAAAAGCAATAGAATGCTCCTTCTACTTTAGTTGAACTACTAATAAATCAAGGATTTTAGCCAAGGCAAAAACAAACAAACAAAAATAGGTGGTTATATTTTAACAGTTTATGGTATCTTTGTGCAAATGGATTTAAAACATTTAATTTTCTCTAATACCATTTGCAATGAATAACAATGTCTTACTTTGTCTTTAAAATATAAAAATAGATTGGTCTATTCAGAATATCTGAATAGACCAATCTCAAGCTCAGAAATAGGATTAGCAATCAAAAACCTCCCAAAACGTAAAAGTCCTGGGCCAGATGGATACACTGCAGAGTTTTACCAAACATTCAAAGAAGAACTCACACCCATACTACAGAAATTATTCCACAATATTGAGAAAGAGGGCATCCTCCCTAACTCATTCTATGAAGCCAATATCACCTTGATATCAAAACCAGGAAAGGACACCACAAAAAAAAAAGGAAACTACAGACCAATATCCCTCATGAATATAGATGCAAAAATCCTCAACAAAATTTTAGCAAATAGAATTCAGCAGCACATCAAAAAAATAATTCACCATGACCAGGTGGGCTTCATTCCAGGGATGCAAGGCTGGTTTAACATATGCAAATCTATAAATGCAATTCACCACATAAATAAAAGCAAGAACAAAGACCATGTGATTCTTTTGATAGATGCAGAAAAAGCATTTGACAAAGTCCAACACAACTTTATGATAAAAACTCTCATCAAAATAGGCATAGATGGCTCATTCCTTAAAATTATCAAGTCCATTTATGACAAACCCACTGCTAATATCATATTGAATGGGGAAAAATTGAAACCATTTCCACTTAGAACCGGAACCAGACAAGGCTGCCCTCTATCTCCACTTTTATTCAACATAATGCTCGAAATCCTCGGCACAGCAATTGGGCAAGAGAGAGATATTAAGGGTGTCCAAATGGGGACAGATGAGATCAAACTCTCGCTCTTTGCTGATGATATGATATTATACCTAGAAAACCCCAAGGACTCATCTAAGAGACTCCTAGAACTGATAAATGAATTCAGCAAAGTCTCAGGTAACAAAATCAATACACACAAATCTGTGGCATTCATATAGGCCAACAACAGTCAAGCTGAAGATCAAATCAAAAACGTAATTCCTTTTACGATAGCCTCAAAGAAAATTAAATATCTAGGAATATATTTAACGAAAGATGTAAGAGACTTATACGGGGAGAATTATGAAACACTAAAAAAAGAAATTATAGAAGACGTAAACAGATGGAAAAACCTACCTTGCTCATGGATTGGTAGAATCAATATCATTAAAATGTCCATACTACCTAAAGTGATCTACAGAATTAACGCAATTCCTATCAAAATCCCATTATCATTCTTCTCCAATCTGGAAAAAATAACTCTACAATGTGTATGGAACCAGAAAAGACCTCGTATAGCCAAAGCAATCTTAAGTAAAAAGAATAAACTGGGAGGTATTAGTCTACCAGACTTCAAGCTGTACTACCAGGCTATAGTGACTAAAACAGCTTGGTACTGGAACCAGAACAGGGACATTGACCTCTGGAATAGGACTGAGAATCCAGAGATGAAACCATCTGCATATGGTAATCTAATCTTTGACAAAGCTGACAAAAGCATACACTGGGGAAAAGAATCTCTTTTCAATAAATTGTGCTGGGAAAACTGGATGGCCACATGCAGAAGATTGAAACTGGACCCCCACCTCTCACCTCTCACAAAAATCAATTCAAGATGGATAACAGACTTAAACCTAA
>RJWJ010015508.1:0-36024 GCA_004363605.1 Indri indri | reverse complement strand
TTGATATTAAAACAACTTAGCTATGTGAATCTACTTTTTCAACCATAAATTTTATGGAACCTAAATATAGATCAAGTATTCCTGAGGAATATATAAGTGTCTAAGTTGAGATGTGCTGTAAGTGTGAGATACATAGTAAATTCTGAAGACTTAGCATGAAAAAAGTAAAGTCTGTAATCCCAGCTACTCAGGAGGCTGAGGCAGGAGGATTGCTTGAGCTCAGGAGTTCGAGTCCAGCCTGGGAAATGAATCAAGACCTCTTCTTTAAAAAAAATGTAATGCAACTCAATTTTATATCGATTACATGTTGAAGTGGTAACATTTTGGATATATTGGGTTAAATAAAATACACTAAATTAAACGTAATTTCACATGTTTCTTTTTACTTTTTTTTTTTGAGACAGACTCTGGCTCTGTTGCCCAGGCTAGGGTGCCGTAGCGTCAGCCTAGCTCACAGCAACCTCAAACTCCTGGGCTTAAGCAATCCTTCTGCCTCAGCCTCCCGAGTAGCTGGGACTACAGGCATGCGCCACCATGCCTGGCTAATTTTTTCTATACATATTTTTTAGTTGTCCAGATAATTTCTTTCCATTTTTAGTAGAGACGGGGTCTCACTCTTGCTCAGGCTGGTCTCGAGCACCTGACCTTGAGCGATCCTCCCGCCTCGGCCTCCCAGAGTGCTAGGATTACAGGCGTGAGCCACCGCGCCCAGCCTCTTTTTACTTTTTTAAAATGTAGCTATTAGAAAATTTGAACTTACATATGTAGCAGCTAGCACTTGTGGCTCCTGTATATTACATAATTATATATATTATATACTATCTCTGTTGGACAGTGCTATAGAAGACCAGGGTTTCTCACCCCCAGAACTGCTGGTATTGGGGGCTGGATAGTTCTTGCGTGTGAGGGGCTGTCCTGTGCACTGTAGGATGTTTGTCACATCCGTGGTTGGGACCCACTAAATGACCTCAATTGTGACAACCAAAAATACCTCCAAACATTGCCAACATCCCCTGGGGGACAAAAATCCACTGCCACCCTGACTGTGAACCACTGCTCTAGACCCTTCTGATAGGCGAGCATGGTCCTCGTGAGAGGTGGGTGGGAAGGCATTGGTGCTGGGGGGAGGGGAGGGGAGCAGCAGCCCTGGGTGGCTCTGTGGGCCTAGGAGGCGGACCAGAGGTGGCCGGTTTGAGGTGCACCAGGAAGGGGCCTGACCCTGCTGTTTGCCCACAGGCCCTGAGGCTACACGCCCTGGAAGAAGAACTGCTCAGAGGGCCCCTGAGGAGCAGCCTTGGCTGTCTAGGGAAAGGGGGCCTCCTTGGGGCACCCGCATAGAAGGAGCTGCCGCCTCTGGGCAGGAGCCTGGGAGCAGCAGCACAATAGAGGGGTGGCCAGGACCCGACAGGGGCACCTTCTGCGGCAAAGGCCAGGCCAGCAGCCAGGGAGAGGCGGCAGGGCTCTTGGCTCCCTGAGAGTGGAAGTCGTCCTCTGGGACTGGGCGAGCCACTGGGGTTCGTGAACTGTCTATGGAGGCAGGGGAGGGGGAGGGGAGAAGCCCCCAAGTGTAGATTGTATTTCAAGTCAGTTGGGAGGGGGGGGCCTCTACCACATTCCAATTTGAGAACAGTAAGTAACACTGTTTGCATCCCAAGGGTGTGAAGCATTTTTTTTTATTTCCCTCTACTCTTCTTAGTAGCAGGGTGTGAAGCATTTGTATCTGCAATTATCATGGCAATCTCGCCTTGCCCTTCTCCTGACACCTGACATGGCGCTTGGCGTGTGGAAATCAAAGTACAGCTGAGGAAGGAAAGGAAGGAGGGAGAGAGGAAAGGGAATGTGCCCTTGATTCTTGTGTAACCGTGGAGACAGTGCATGCAAACAGACACGGGGACCAGAACCATGAACTCGCAGAAGCTAGAATTGCAAGGGATCTAACAGTCAACTGGTCCACGTCTCTGCCCCACGCAGCAGTCCCTGCGGCAGCCCTAACAGGGTCAGCGGCCATCCAGGGACAATGGAGCTCTCTGCTCTTCGGGGGGGCCCATCCCTGTGGGACAGGCGTGATGGGTTCAAAGTTCCTCTAATCCACTGGCAAATATCAGAACTACATAGAGGGTCCATCGGCACAAAGATGGGAGACAAGATAACACATGAAAATCCACACCAATTAGAAATGCAGTGGAAAAACATCCTGTGCACGATGGCCACCCAGACCATAAAACATCCAAGAACAAACATAATGCGAGAAGTCCGCGTCCTGTAAGGGGAACACAATAAAACTTTACTGAAGGGCATAAAGAAGGCCTGAATAAATGGAGTGATATATCACTCGCCGGCACGGAAAGACGATAATATGAAGATGTCGATTCCTCCCAAATTAAATCTATAAATTCAATGCATTCCCAATCAGAATCCTAAAGGGAGGTTTATAGAACTTGACAAGCTGATTTTAAAACTCATCTGAAAGAGTAAACAAGCAAGAATAGGCAAGAATATTTTGAAGAAGAAGAAAAATGAGATGCGACTTGCCCTACCAGATATCAAACGCACTATAAAGCTAGAGAAATTAAAACAGGATGAAGTTGCTGGATCAAAGGAACAGAACAAAGAACCCAAAACCAAGCTGTGGCGGGGATTACAGGAAATTAGCATATCACAAAAACAGCATAGGGGAAAGGATGGCCTGGACGATCTATTACAAAAATAGTGTGGGATGATCGTTTATCACGTGGAAAATGAAATATTATTATTATTATTACATCTCACATAATGCCCAAAAGTAAATTCCAGAGTGCCAAACAAGTCTTTTACCAACTTTTTACCAACCGCAAAAGCATTAGGAGGCAATAGACACAGATATTGGTTAATCTTGGGCTGAGGAAGTCCTTCCTAGGCAAGACATGAATCCAGAAACTGTCAAGGAAAAGTAAGACAGATTTGACCATCTAAACACGAAACATTTCTCTATGTCGCTAAGCTAAAAACCAAATGAGTTTTGGAGAAAATATTTACAACACAGATAATAAACAAGGTGCTATTATCCTGCCAATCAATAAGAAAAGGACAACCTTGAATTCAGAAACACAAAAAGACAGCAGGGGGGTGGGGACCTAAGAAAGGGCAAGTGAATGATCCAGGGTTGAAAGTGGCTGTTTTCACTAACCCCCATCCTGTGCTGGTCGGGGGTGGAGTATTAGCTGCCTATGACTTGCAGTCTGTCTAGAGGTGGGCTGAGCACGTTGTATGGGCAGAGAACGCCCCCAGGCAGAGAAAGGCATAGAGTCATGGTTGTGAAGGTGTCCTTCAGGGCGGGGTTGAAAGGATACAGTGGCAATGCCAGGCATCGACATGGAATGCCCCCATTTAATCATTACAATAAACCTTGTAAGGCAGCTATTATTAGTATTATCCCCATTTGAGGAAACTGTTGCTCCAAAAGGTTAAGTAACTTGCTCAAGACCCCACAGGCAAGCAAGTGGAGGAGCCGGACTTGGGAGCAGACGCTGCGGCGACCTCCGCGTGGTGACCCTGGGCAGGGACAGAGCTCGGTGGGCAAGGGAGGGTTTACCTTTCTTTCTACAACAACCATACGGTTCCCACTCTTTTCATTTGTTTGTTTTGTTTTTTGCTATCAGCACATGTTTATACTATAATTTGAAAAAAGCTTTTAAAAACTTTTTAGATCCTTAGCCCAGGACCTGGCGAAAGATTAGTACTACATAAATGTTAGCGTCTCAGAGTTGTCATTGTTAGAGAGTATTTCGAGAACGTAGTTCATATATATGGCGCTGAGTAGCCATCGCTGCTACAAAAAAAACAATACACAAGCGTGGATTTGGGGAGCATTTGTTGAGAAGGTGTTAAGTACAAGGCAGAGTGCCAGACACCAGGGGGATTCAAAGACGTGTCATTTTTCCCTCTTCAGGAACAGGAGAAAGAAAGCAGAGGAAGTGCTGAGGAAAGAGACCACAGGGTAGTCAGGAATTGGGTAAGTTCAGCCACGAAGGTTCCCTGGCAGGTGGGTTTCCTGGGAAGTAAATAAAGCTTGAGGCTTAGCACCCTTCACTTGAATGGGACTCATCCAGGAACCAAGTTGTGGACAGATGTTTTTGGAAAATTTGCAAAAGAAAGCTATTTTAAGTGCCATAGGTTAGGCCCCTGGTGGTTTCCACTTGAACTTTCCCTGTGTCACACTGCCTCCTGTGGGCTGTGTTTGGGTGAGATGCTGGGTGTGTTTGGGAATCTGGCTAAGGGCCAGCTGAGTTGAGCATACATTTAATTTGGGTTTAGAGGGATACGCTTATGGGATTATCCATCACTACCACATCGATCTAAATTATTGCTAGCCCTCCTGGTTATAGAAATGCCTTCTAGGAATATTCCCACTTCTAGTATACATCCCACAGCCCCTGGCAGGAAAATACGTGCTAATGGAGAGAAAAAGCCTCCATATGTACAGAGCTGGCATCGGCTCTCTGGGCAACGCTCCCAGTCATCAGGTATGTAATATTTGCAAGCAGACTATGTTGTTTTCATCGATACCTAGTCAAACTAGATGATTTCTCTTATTAGGAATATTCTCGACAATATAACATATTCAGTTATAAATACCTATCATTTTTTTTCTTTTTTTATTACACAAGTAGAACTTATCAGAATTTCATTCTTCGACAGGTCCAGCCATAAGCACATATGTGTGTGGGGTCACGATTAATGATACAAATAATCAGTCTTTCCTCTGACACGGTTATCAAAGTTTATCATCCTATTCTCTCTTAAGAAAGCACTAACACAAAACCATCCTTGTACGAAGAGGCCATCAAAATGTAACCAAAATGGTAAGAAATGAAAACTGTTACATTTTTCCGAACTTTGTGATGTTTGTGGTAATTTTTTTAAATTGGTAATCTGTTGTGATTTCTTACTTTCTCCTTCTAAGTCAATATCTACTTTTGTATTTAAATGTATCTTTGCTATTTGTGTTCTTTTTCTTATGGAGGGCTTCCAAAATTGCATAAGCATCAGACGTATCCAAAATTCTGGATCTGTCCCTGCTCCTCAGAAGAGGTGACTATTAAGTCATTTTAACAGAGGAACAAAATTCTGGAGGTAGAATGGGCTGATCAGGAGATGGCCCGAGTGAATCAGAGATTACAAACCTCTAGACTCAACTAGGGGCCCTCAGAGGTCCCTTGGGGCACAATAGATTCCCTAGACCGGACCACACCCCCGGAGCATCACATAGCACTGACACCCAGTCCCGGATGGTGCAGCCTGGAGAGTGACCTCTTTTTCCATTTGGACCAGCATCCAACTTCACCAGGTGCTTCATTACAGGGGCAGTGGACCCCATGGACGTGCTTCGCATAGTTCATCAAATACAGAGTTCCAGCACTCTGCTTTCTAGGCATATGGTAAAACTGCACGTCCCCACTCCCACTGAAGCTAGGCACAGCCATGTGAGCTAAACTTCAGATCCAGCACTAACCTACCACATTCCCGTCTCACTTTGGCAGTGACTGTGGATCACATAAGAGATAAAACCTCCAGCAGCCTAGGTTCCTGTGTGACTATAATGGATCGAGTCCCTCTGTAAACCAGTGTTGAACATGTTGTAAGGGAAAGAAAGAAACTTTTATTGTGTTGAGCCACTGGGATTTTAGGGTTACTTGTTGCTGCAGCATAACCCAGCCCATCCTGACAAACAGAGGCACCAAAACAGGAATCGAAGATGCTTCAGCCCAACATGGGTCCCAGACTACTTGTTAGTTCATCTCATGCATCAAAGCCTGCCTCACTGGGACAAAAAGGGCTCACGAGGGAATTGAAATTTCCTACTGGAATATGACAAGGTATTTTCACGTCCACCAGTGCTATCGCTAGCTATATTTCAAACCTTCCCTCTGAGCCCTCCCGAACCCGACATACAATAATAGGGATACGAAAACTGCAAAAAAACACTCTTGTTCAAAAGAGGGGAAGGAGAAAGAGGCACATGGCAGTTACTGGCCCACTGTAATTCTGAAATCCAGCAGGACACATGTTGCCAGTTCCCGGATTATAACCCAGTCCTGCTTCCTGGGCGTGATTCTCTATAGCAGTGGTCCCCAACCTTTTTGGCACCAGGGACCATTTTCACGGAAGACAATTTTTCCACAGACTAGGGGTGGGGGGATGGTTTCGGGATGATTCAAGCGCATTACATTTATTGTGTACTTTACTTCTATTATCATTGCATTGTAATATATAAGGAAATAATTATATAACTCACCACAGGTTGGGGCCCCCTGCCCAGTAGCTCTTGGCTCAGAAAGCTGAGCTCTTAGATCTGAAATCTGACTTGTTTTTTTCTTTTTGATAAGGTATGTCCATGTTTAAAGAAGAGTAGCTTTTAAAGTCTGATTCCTACCTCCTAGAAGGTAGGAGGTACAGTGGACTCTTTTTGTTTTGAATTTAGAGTCCAGCTTTCAGTTCAAGTTGGCAGTGCTCTCACCAATGTGATTCCATTAAAAGTTTTGTGAGATTCCTATGGATCTTATTGAGCTTCACGCTATTAGACAAAAATGACAGCCACAGATCTCTTCAATAGAGGCCCCTCTCTTCCTTGGGCTGAGCGTCAGAGTGTGCAGAACAATGTTCTTCAGATTTTTAAGCAACTTTGCTCTTGTCTGGCAAAGTTAGCCCAAGAGTCACATCATAAGGATCCTTAGAAACCCTACTGCTTGCCTGGAAGTACCCGTGAGAGGGAGCCTCAGATCTGCCTGAGGTTACTACACAGAGTCCCACGGCTTCGCCCCTGGCTTGATCCTCACTACGAAGCCGTTTCTTCCTTCGAGAACGTTTCACCTCAGCTGGGAAGACTGTCCTGGGCCTTCTATATTTCCTCTAAATTCTGTTCAAAATCTGAATTGCTCATGTTTTAGCTCATTGCTCTCTCTCTTCTCAGTGTTCTTGGAGGCTGCTAGAAGCTCAGCACGAGTCCATTAGGGACCATTCCTGTCACCCAGGTTACTGCAGAGACAGTGTTCCTAAACTGTTCTTGAGTCTTCTTTTTTCCCAATCACAATTTCCTCACTGTCTTTTTAAAAAAAACTTTGTATTGCAATACAACATCCACACAAAACAGTGCATAATTCATAGGGGTACGGCTTGAAGAATTTTCATCATCTGACAGATCCAGACGCGGCATGTCACCAGAAACCTGCTCACAGCCTCTTCCCATCACTAGCTCCCTGGTGGTAAAAATTACCCTGAGATTTAACACCGTAGATTAGTTTTCGTTCCGAAGTCAGGTTTGAGATATGATTTACATATTCTCCCTTTCTCACAAAGGCATCCAGTCATGTGACCGCACCACGATCAGGATACAGAATATTGTGACGGCCCCAAGAATTTCCCTTGTGCCCTCCGCAGTCAACCCCCCACCACTTCCAGCCCCTCGAAATCTTTTCTCTCCCTATATGCAGTTTTGTGTTTTTCAGAATGTCATAGAAAGAATAATCCAGTATGTAGCCCTTTGAGTGTGGCTGCCAACCTCAGCATAATGTTTTTGAGATCCAACCCTGCTGTCGAAAATGTCAGCAGTTCATTTTTTTTATTTGATATCTCTGAGTAGCATTCCGATGTGTGAATGTACCACAATTTGTTTATTCGTTCACCTGTTGATGCGTATTTGGATTGTTTTCAAGCATAGCTGCCGTGATCGTGAGCACAGCTTTTGCGTGTAACATGTTTTCATTTCTCTTGGCGTGGGGCTGCTCAGACATAAGTGCATGTTTAACTTCATAAGAAACTGCCAGATTGTTTTCCAAATTGACTGAACCATTTTGTACATCCACCAGCAATGTAGGAGAGCTCCAGCGACTCCACACCCTCATCGGCACGAGATACTGTCAGGTGGCATTTTTCCTGGCCGTTCTAGAAGTGTGCAGTGGTATCTCACGGTGATATTAATTGCCCTTTTCCCAGTTATCCCACAGGAAGGGGGTGTCTCTCCACATATTCCCCGTGCTCTTACCCTTCTCCCACTGGTGACTGCCAGGCTTGCCACCCCCTGCTGGGTTCAGGTGGGGAGGGGAAGGCGGGCTCTCTGCTGCCCCAGGTGGCGGGTGGCGGGTGGCATGGCAGAGCTTTCTCACCTTCCCGCCCATCTCCCCCTGCATTATACGGAGGCAGGTCCTGTGTGGAAGAGTTTCCACTCTTCCCCAGAAGTAGCCAACCTGGAATGGTATTGGTATAGGATCCTGGGCCCAGAACAGTTTCCTGTACCTCCTCTGTGGCCACGGGGATTTTTCTCCCACCGGAAAGGCAGCCACGATGGGTCTGTGCCTGGGAGTGACAGCGTTTGTTGGCTTCTCCTGAGCGAGGGGTCAGGACAAGAGGGCAGGGTTTGGCGCCTTTCCCACAGCAGCAGTAGCGAATCCCCTTCAGCCCCTCCCCCACTGAGGGCTCTTTCTCCACCCACCCCGCAGTCTCCCGCACTCCCTCGCTAGGGCAGCATCCCGTGTGTGCAAACTCTCGCCTTGTCTGGGCCCCCTGCCCTCCCAGACTGACTGGCAGCCCACACCCGGCTTCCAACAATTTGTTAAAATTGAACTGATTTCTTCTTACCCACTTTTCTGGAGGCCACCCCTTCCTTCCACGTGCTGCCGGAGCAAGCCAGTCTGCACGCCAGTCTCTCCTTGGAGGGAGCTGCCCCCTTGGGATTCAGGCTACTTGCTTGCCCTGTGACCTTAGCTCCTTGGTGAGCTCAGGAAAAGTGATGACTTTGCAGTATACACAGTCTTTTCTCACTGTTAAGCGGGGGGAGCAACACTTTCTATATCCTAGGTGGTGAGGACTGAACTCTGATCTTGTTCTTTGCCCAGAAAATTCCTTTCTAAGGGGGCCTGGTGAGTCACGCCTACGAATGATAAAATCTCAGTAAACAGGTTTTTAGGGTATAGCATCACATAAAAGATAGAAGATCCTTATCTTAACTCAAGCATTTCTTTCCGCTGATTCCTAGTCTTTTGGACAAAGCCTAACTCTTTTAACCAATTGTCAACTAAAGAATCCCTAAATCTACCTGTAAGCCCCCACTTCGAGATGTCCTGCCTTAATCCCCAAGCCCACCGATGACTTGAAAGCCCCCATGTTGATATGTCCCAACTTTTTGGGCCAAACCAATGTAGGCCTTCCATGTATTGATTTATGACTTTACCTGTAACCCCTGTCTCCCTGAAATGTATAAAATCAAACTGTAAGTAACCCAAGCACAGCAAGTCCACTTGCTCAAGGTTTCCTGGGTGTGGCTCTGGGCCATGGTCCTCAAATTTAGCTCAGAATAAACCTCCTTAAATTATGTTACAGAGTTTGTCTTCTTTTCCGTGGACAGAGGAAGAGGAAATCCTCCTTGCTGCCCTTATATCCTTCCTCCCATCTTCTCCCACCACCTGTTCCCAACCTAATGCTACATGTCGTAGGTTGTTCTAAGGCAACACTCTGCTTCCAAGCACCAATTTCTATTCCCACCATCTCTTGCTGTAGAACCAACCACCCCAAACATTTTGTGGCTTAAAACAAAAATTATTGTTATTTCTCATGGTTCTGTGGGGTGACTGGTCTCGCTTGGGGTCTCGTGTGGGATTTAAGTCAGATGTCTGCTGGGGCTGAAGTCATCCACAGGTTTGGCGGGTCTGGACATCCAAGAAGACTCATTCATGAAGCTGGCGGATGATCAGCCTAAGCCCAGGGATTCTTTTGACCTAGTCTTAGAAGTTACATGGTGACATTTCTACCACATTCGATTGGTCATACAGGGCCAGCTCAGATTCAACATGGGAGAGACCCACATGGGGCATAAATATTGGGAGTTGATCTTCATTGGGGGCTACCTTTGGAGACGAGCTAACACCCTGCCTAGCACTACACACAAAAAGAGACCGTTCATATTAGGCCTTAAATTTATCTAACTATAAAATTAACAGAAGAAAGGGGAGAATTTTTTTTGTGTCAGGGTAGGAGAAGACTTATCAGATAAATCTTCAAAACCACAAAATTATAACGCAGAGGAAAAAAAGATAAATCTTACTACCCCAAAATATAAGGTTTCTGCCCACAAAGGACATCATGGAAGAAGTTAGTATGCAGATGGCAAAATGGGAGGGGATATTTGCAATATCTAAAACTCACAAGCAATTAATATCTAGCTATATACACCCACAACGCAACTAAAAAAAGAGAGCACTGTAAATTCTAAAAAATTGGCAAAGGATATTAGAGAGCAATTCACAAACAGTAAGCCCCGAATGCTAACGAGAATATGAAGAGGTATTCAAAATCATTAATCATCAGAAAAAAATGCGGAGTAAAACAGTGAGCTCTCATTTTATAGCTATTAGCCTGACAAAATGTAAAAAGCTGGGTAATGCTAAATGTGAGTATGTATATGTAAGGTGCAGGTGGAAATAGGAACCCTCACACAGTGCAGGTGAGAATGAGGCCTGGTGGAGCCATTCTGGACAACACCTGGAACTGTTTGAAGATACATACCCATGGATATTGCAGGATTTATAGGGCATGCATATATTTAAGTTGCCTAAGAAACCGCCCACATTCCAGAGAGCTATTGGAGATGTTCATTGCAGCATCAGTCTTTGTTTTGCTCTGAGAGTGTGTGTGTGTGTGTGTGTGTGTGTGTGTGTGTGTGTGTGTTCACATGCTCACATGCTTGGGAGGTGGTGGTAGTAGTAGCAGGGAGCTGGGGGCAACCTGAGTGTCCATCACTGGTAGAAACCAGTCCACCAGAAACCCTGGTGGACTCCCATCATGGAACACTAAGCAACAGTTATAGATGCTACAGATTGAGTATACATATAGCAACATGAGTAGATCTTAACTTACCACCGACTATTCTGTTTTGTAAGAAACAGATTGAGAAATGTTAATACATTTACATAACACTATTTACACAAATTAGAAAATACACATAAAGGAAATAACAACATACATTTTGCAAGATCACATACAAACAAAAACACCTATTAACATGCTAGGTTGCTACTGGGGGAAGAAGGGTAAAAGTGGAGTACAGAAATAAAAGTTAATAGAAAAAATGTTGAAATGTTATAGGACTTTTATTACTTGGCTCTAAGACTTATTATAAAGCTACAATAATCAAGGCAGTGTGGTATCAGTGTCAAGATGGACAAACAGATCAATGGAACAGAAGAGGGGGCTCAGAAATAAACCCACACACATACAGCCAACCGATTTTTTTTTTTTTACAAAGGCACAAAGGCAATTCAGTGAAGAAAGGAAAAAATTAATATCCGTATGCAAAAAGTGAATTTGGATCCTTAACTTGAAGGATACAAAAAATTTACTCAAAGTAGATCATAGACCTAAATGTAAAACCAAAAACTATAAAATATAGAAGAATATCTTGGTGATCTTGGGTTAGGCAAAGATTTGTGTGTGTGCATATAAATTATATATAAATATATATATATAAATACATATATAACACTAAAATAGCAATCCAGAAAAGAAACATTTGATAAATTGGATTTCATCAAAATTAAGAATGCTTGCTCTTTGAAAAAAAAAAACGGTAAGAATGCAAAGATAATATTTGCAAATCATATATCTGATAATGTTCTTATCCAGAACAAAACACTCACAAAACTCAGTAAGGAAACAAACAATTCAACTCTTTTTTAATGGGCACCAGAAATTCCAATAGACAATTCACAAAAGACTTATCTGTTGCACATAAGCACATGAAAAGATGTCATATCATTAGTCATTAAGGAAACTCAAATTAAAACCACAGTGAGGCACCACACACCAATTAGAACGGCTAAAATTAAAAAGACTATACCAAGTGTTGGTGAGGATGTAGAATTGGAACTCCCCCATACACTGCTGCTGGGAACATAAACCGATACAAACACTTTGGAAAACAATGTGGCGGTTTCCTAATAAGTTATAAACACACACCTGTCATATGACCCAGACATTCCATTCCTAGGTATTTACTCAAGAAAATGAAAGCTTATATCCATACAAAGACTTGCACACGAATATTCAGAGCAGCTTTATTTGTAACAGTCAAAATCAAGAACGACCCCAATGTCCATCAACAGTAAACTGCTAAACAAATTGTGCTATAACCGTGCAATATTATACTATAAAATAAATTTTACCTAGCCATGAAGAGGCTATTGATACATGCAACAACACAGATGAACATCAAAATAATTATAGAGCATACACTGTATGGCTCATTTACATAAAATTCTAGAAAATGCAAACCAATCTACAGTGACTGAAAGCAGATTGATGGCTGCCTGGGGAGGGGGTTTGGGGAGGGAGGGATTAGCGAAGGCGGGAGGAAACTTTCAGGGGTGACGGATATGTTCATAATCTTGACAGTGGTGATGGTTTCAGGAGGGAAACATGTCAAATCTTATCGAATCGTACACTTGCAATTTATGTCAATTCTATGTGAATAAAATGTTGTGATTCGTTTTGTTTTTTGAGATAGTGCCTGGCTCTGTTGCCCAGGCTAGAGTGCGGTGATGCAATCATAGCTCACTGCAGCCTCGAATTCCTGGGCTCACGTGATCCTCCTGTCTCAGCCTTCCCTATGCTAAGCACGGAGGCTGGCTCTGCGCGGCCAGGAAAGTGCTGGAAGGAAGCAGGACGAGCACCGCCGGCTGGGGACAGGAGTCATTAGCCGGTGGGCGGCCCGAGCGCAGCCCCGCCCCCGGGCGGCCTGTGCGCCGGGCCGCCGCGCTTGCCCTCTCGGCCGGCCACCTGCTGTCCGCCCGGCCACCTGCTGCCCGCCCGTGCCGCGACATGGTGAGCGGGGGTCGGGGAGCGGGAAGCGGTGGCGGAGGGTCCCAGCCGGCCCCCTGCGCAGCCGCCGTGGCCCGGCTGGGGAGTCGGGTTTCCGCCCCGCTCCCTGTCGCCGGTGGTGCGGAGGGGAGTGGGAGGCCGCAGAGGCGCGGCGGCGAGTCCGGGTCCCGGCGAGGCGGGAGGCCAGGGCTGCCCCTGATTCGCAGGCCCGTGCTGGCTCTGCGACCTGGACTGGGACTGGGCTTATGGCCTTCCCGGGCGCCGGGGTGGGGCATCATGGGGAGCCCGCAGCTGTGCCCCGCGGGGGCGCGGTTTTGTTCCGTATTTGGGGCGTGGGTGAGAGCGAGGGAGAGACGAAGTTTGCGTGTTCCTGCGCGTTCTCGGCCCCTGTTGGCTCGCTGATCTGGGCAGAGTCCGGCTGGAACCAAGCCTCTAACCCCTGTGCTGTGCCACTGCGCCTTGTTTGAGGCCTGTGCCGCTCAGTGGGGGCGTGGTGGTTCAGGATCGCCCCTCCTCCAAGCTGAGCTTAGCCCCACGCCCGGGGGGCGTCTCAGGCCCTTTGCTCAGCTGTGCTGGGAAGCCCGGAAGCTTTACCAAACAGACCATTTCTGCCCTCCCAGAGGCCTTAGAAGCAGTGAAGACTGGGAGGGTGTTTTGATGGGCTGTGGCCTGGGGGAGGGAGGGTGAGTGGGAATGGCTGTGAGGGGCGCCCAGGCCCCAAGGATGCAGGCTTGGGTAATCAGGAACCCCTCTGCACTGTCAGAGAGGAGGCTGGGCCTGGCCGGCTGTTTACCAAGCACACACAGTCCCTTCCCCCTCTCTGTCCCCAGAGCTCAGAGGGTTTGTCACTTCAGCCCCAGGCTGTGCGACTAGGGGGGGTTCCAGAAGACTCTACAAAGAAAGGGGAACCTCCCAGAAGCTCCCCTGTACCCACCCACCCCTTTCAGATCCCAGGAGGTAAACAGTGGGTTCTGGTGGTTGGGCTGACTTCTGGTCGCAGATTACACGGACCAGGCTCATGGGCAGCCGGGAAAGGGCCAGCTCTGGAGTGGGGGCCTGTTGGGCAGATGATGCGAATCACTGCGGCCAGCTCTGTAGCCATCCAGAGTGGAGGGGAGGAGAGGGCCAAGCCTGGTCAGTCCAGAGACAGCACATGTTTTTAGGAGGGAAGAAAGCACAGACTTTAAGAGCACCTTGATGCTTCAACTATGCCAAATGCTACCCCAAATGCTGCAAGGTCCATCAGAGCCTGCTTGTCCCAGGAAGTGTTTTTTAAATGCAGATGACATTTGCTTATTAACAATGCAGTTTCCTAAAGCATCTCATTGGTGTGATGATCTGTGAGCTGGAGGTTCTGCCAAGAGAGGTACAGCCACCTGGCTGGCAAACGGCGGACCCGAGCTTGAACCGGGTCTGCCAGACTCGGTCCAGGGCACCCAGTCAGCGGGCTGCCTCATAAAAACTAAATTAACTGCTCTCGCATTGTCTCCCCGGACCTAATTTTCAATTTGGCACTCTGGCCACGTCTGCCCTGGGGTGGTGGTATCCCTTGAACTCCTAGACCTGGATCCTCCTTGTTGCCTTGTGTTCACTGACACTCTATTCACAGCCGAGTTGTGCCAGTCTGGGCTGCCTGGAGGGCATCTTGCACAATAGGTAAATAGGATGGGCACTGGGTTTGCCAGTTGCCCTTGACCGAGTTACTTTTACTTTTGGGACTGTGCTCTGTGGCCCAGGCTTCCCAAACAGCCAGAAGAGAACAGAAAGAAGATGGAAAACCTGAGAAACCTTGGCCTGGCAGCTCGGGACCAGAGGCTTGATGGGAGTGTGGTTGAGTAGTTGAGCACTACCAGAGGTAGTGCCAGTGGTTGTCACCTGCAGTGTGGCTAAGAATGGCCTGGATGCTTGCTTTAAATGCTGGTTCCTCTGCCCGGCCCCAGGGATCCTGATGCACAGACCACACTTTGAGAACGCTGCGTGTGCTGCCACAGACCAGGGGCAGGGGCCGGAGAAGAGTGGCCAGGTCGTTTCCCCTCTCTAGGCCAGTTTCTTCAGGACACACGAAAGCTATGGTAGGGGCATGTAAGGCAGGGCCATGTGAGGCGTTGGGGGCAGGGTGGGGAGGAGTGCTTCTCACTGCCAGTCACATGCCTGACACTTCCTTTGGGATTTTCTTTCTCTGAGTATAAAACCCAAGGTTCACTGAGAACCTATCAGTGATCAAGCCTGGACCCCTCCTCCTGGGCGGGGCCCCAACCTTGAGACCTCCCAGCCTCCTGCTTAAAGACCTGCTGCCCTTTGACTGGTCACCCACGTCCAAAGCAGCCAGTAGAGGCTGGCTAGAGTCCCCCAGAGGTCTGGGGACTTCTCTTTTGAGCTGCAGAGAGAAATGCCCTTGGGCCGCTGTTTTTTTTCCTCTCTTAGGCTGGCAAAGCACACAGGCTGAGTGCTGAGGAGAGGGACCAGCTGCTGCCGAACCTGAGAGCCGTGGGGTGGAACGAGGTGGAAGGCCGTGATGCCATCTTCAAGCAGTTCCATTTCAAAGACTTCAATAGGGTATGGCACCGGGGTGGGACAGTTTGCTGAGACTGGAGTTGATGGTGTCACATTCTAAAACTTGTTCTCTCCCTTAATGTTCAGGTACCTGAGACTCTCAGACACTACACTAAGTCAGTTTTTGGGCACCGTGCCCGTGGGGAAATTAATTTTCCTGCGTAACTGGGAAAGTATTATCCTTGGGGATTGCAGAGTAGGAAGATGGGTCTTGGACTCTTCCTACCTAGAACTTTTAGAAACAATCCTCAGGGGAGATAGTTCGGTAGGAAACAGGTGTGTATCTGGAAGGCATTTTGTAGCCAAAAGACTGGCCAAGGCCAAAAGCCTGTTGTGGTGTTTCTACCTTGTTAGCGATCCCAGTAACAGGCCCTTCTTCCTACTGCAGGGACAACCTGTAACTCAAGCCTGAGAGCCAGTGGCAGGATGTCAAGGGGGAAATGACTAAAGCAGGAGCAGTCTCCCTGTATGCAGCTAGTCAATCCTCTGCACCTTGGAACTGGCCGTTAAAAGGCCTTTCTCTCGCAACACTAACCTGGGTCTCACTTCACTTAAATAGGCTTTTGGGTTCATGACAAGAGTGGCCCTGCAGGCTGAGAAATTGGACCACCATCCAGAATGGTTTAACGTATACAACAAGGTGAGTGATGTCCTGCAACTCTATCGTGCTGTGTCCCTGTCCAAAGCCGGAGAACTCCACTCACTCTTAAGGTCTCTCTCCTGGCCTTCACCGTGGCCCTCCTCACCCATAGGTTGACTGTCCCTCCATCTGTTCCATTCATCTCATTCCCATTCTTATTAAGATTGCTCAGGTCTAGAATCAACATGAATACCACTGGAAAATAATGTCTCACTACAATTTAAAGAAATGCAAATTAAAACCCTGAGATACTTGTGGTTAAAGTAGACACTAAGTAGACATTAAGAGGCAAAACCTAAGAAAGGAAAAGCTGTGGGAATCAGGCATACTTATTCATTGTTAATACCTCTCAATGGCTTTCATCTTTCTGGAGGTATGGCAGAATGAAAAAGTAATAAACTTGAACTAAGAATACCTGTGTATAGCCAACCTATCAGATTGTCTGATGGATGAATAGAAATAATTTATTAAATGCCTACCGTCTGCCAAGGGCTCTGCTGGACTCTGTTTATATAAAAACATTAAGGGTCGAAGAGGCTATCTGTTAATAGTGTTTAGGAGTTGGCATTGGTTTTTAGTTTCGTCTTTAGCTTTTAGGTTGCTCTTGACACTTGGATGTTCAATTTTTACCCTATAGCTGAGGTCGCCATTATTTTTGAAAGACATCAAAGGAGAGATGTAAAAGTTTTGCACTGCTGTTCCAGGCATGTTGGAAAGAGTCCCCAGGAGAGATTACAGGCGGTTACTATTGGGGTCTAGTAGGGCTGGGCCTAAAAGCTAGTGACTCTCTCCTGCCCCTAAGTGAAGTCAGCAGAATCGGAGGGCGCTGAATTTCTGGTTTCGTTTCAGGTCCACATCACCCTGAGCACCCATGAGTGTGCAGGCCTCTCAGAACGGGACATAAACCTGGCCCACTTCATCGAACAAGTAGCAGCGTCCATGACATAGACCCTGCCCCTCCTCTTTGAATTGCTCAGGGAAAGGCCTGACTAAACTGGGGACCCAGGGAGGGAGCTGAGCGCCCTTGGCCCTGAGACCCTGCTGCCTCTGTTGAGGGGCGAGTCCTTGATGCGGGAAGAGGATCCGGCATCCCTGCCAACACCAGGAATTTAGACCTTTTCCCTGTGCTGCTCCCTGTCCTTGGGGCTCTGTTACGTTACACTAATTTGAATAAGCTCTCCCCTTTCTTTGCAACTTCCCAGCAACAGTAGTGATTTTCTTTCTAGGCTGTGTCTTGCTCGCTTTATAATTCATTTCCCAAGAAGCTGTGATAAAGGGTGAAATAAAGTCTTATCTTAGAAATGAGTACCCTAAAGTAAACCCTGTCCTATGTGACAGAGACACGTGTGCTTTTATGTTTCAAATAAAACCATTGTATCACTTGGTCTCAGGCTCTAGAAAATTCTTTTCCATAGGTCAATCCAAATTGGAGCCAGTAGGCACGTAAAGCACTTACTCGGTGCAGGGCACCGTTCAAGGTACTGGGGGAAAGGGAGGGGCCAGACCAACCTGCCTTCAGGTTCATTATCATCTAGGGGATCAGACAGGAAAACAATTAACTGTGACTAGACAGGATGAATGAAGTTAATGCTAGACGGCAGGGTAAGAAATGAGCTAAGGGGAGTACAAACGATGAATGGTAACAAAGGCAAATCTGGAGGCTTCCATTTGAGTTATGCTTCGAAGACCTCAGTAGGATCCCTGAGAGGCAGAGAAGGCTGAGGGAGTGTCAGGAACACAGATACTTTTTGAGCACCAACATGGTGCTCAAAGGAAATGCTCATTGGAACATTTCAGAGTTCAGATTTTCAGATTAGGGATGCTCGACTGGTAAGTATAATGCAAATATAGCCAAATCCAAAATCTTGAAACATTTCTGGTCCCAAGCCTTTCAGATAAGGGATACTCAACTTGTATCTTCTTCTGGCTGTGACGGCTCATTTTATGTCTCAACTTGACTGGGCCATGGGCTGCCCAGACATTTGGTCCAGCATTATTGAGGGTGTTTCTGAATGAGATTAACATTTGAATCTGTAGACTGGAGTAAAGCAGATTGCCCTCCCTAATGTGGGTGGGCCTAATCCAGTCAGTTGAAGGCCTGTGTAGACTAAAAGGGCTGACCCTTCCCCAGATAAGGAACTCTTGACTGCCTTGAGCTGGGACATTAGTGTTTTCCTGCTTTTGGACTCAAACTGAAACATCCACTCTTCCTGGGTCCCAAGCCGGCAGGCCTCTGTACTAGAACTACACTGTCAGCTTTCCTGGGTCTCCAGCTTGCCAACTGCAGATCTTGGGACTTGTCAGTCTCCATAATCACATGAGCCGATTCCTTATAATCTTCTTTCTTTATGAGTATATTGGTTCTGTTTCTCTGGAGAGCCCTGACAGGCCTATAACATCAGATGGGGAGATTGCTAATCCTAATGGTCTCTGTAGTTTCTTAGAACCTTAGCAAAGGTCTCAAGGTTTGCCTGCTGTTACTATATGAGAAGACACAGGGCACGGCTTAGGAGCCATGTATCACTGGAGCAGTTAAGGAGCTGGTTTTCAGAGGTTAGTTGCCAGGACTGGGAGAAGGGCGCCAAGGGCAGCCTCATCTCTACCCGTGTGCGCATGCCACACAAGTATCATGTCACATAAGCCATGAAGCAGAGAGACCAGGGAAGCCCTTTTCCAAATAGTTCTCACCTAGACTCCTAACCTGAAGCAATGCCTGGGTATTAAGGTGACTTGCAAATGCCAGGGTCACTTGGAGCAGGCACAGAGCAATGTCACAACCCAGTCGGCCTGGATGAGTCAGTCCCCTAAGAGCCAGAAAAGAGGCAGAGGCTGCTGGTTGAGAAGTAAGCATATTGTTGGAAGAGGGCTTGGTAGGACCCCCTTCTCAGCCTATATGCTAGTAAAGGATCATCGGTACCTGTGTTGACAGCACTTTCTCTGCAAAGCTGAACATCAAGACCGATAAGATCCCGACGGTGGTCTCCCATCCGCTCCACTTCTGACTTAAATTTTTCTAAGTGTGTTTTAATCTGATGACTGAGGATCAGAAGACGCCAGACACGGAGGTATGGACTGCATTACGTTGCATTCCTGCCTCTGCTATTATCATGGATCAAGGGTTGAAAGATGCCAACCTAGGTGGCACTACAGTTACATGAAGCATTTTCACATGGGACAAAGACACAGGAAACACTTTTTAGAAATAAATAGGTTTATTCTAAAATGAATTCAAATAATTAAAACTATAGGACAGGATATTAAGGAGAGATTATGATAAAAAGGAAAGCACAAGAGAAAGTAAGGCAAAACTTTCATTTGTGCCAAATCAAGAAAAGATTCTCAAAAACCTGACTTCTGCCTACCCAGGCTATAGTTGGTGGCCATCAAATTAGACCTCAGTCATTATTTCTGTCATTACTGAGTGAAGCCGAAAGCTCGCATTGCTACCACGATCCCACAGAGAAGGCAAAGGGCCCTACAGCTGTATGGAGCAGCCATAAGCATCCCAGATATGGCTCCTTAGGTGGACCGGGCCTCCCCCTCCAAGCATGTCCTGCCCTCCTTCCCCTCCAGGGGTGGGGAACCTGTGCCCTCAAGGCCACATGTGGGCCTCCAGATCCCCAAGTGCGGCCCCTCGACTAAATCCAAACTTCACAGAACAAATCCCTTTATTAAGGATTTGTTCTGTAACATTTGGATTCAGTCAAAAAGCCTCACTCAAGGGCCCAGAAGGCCAGACGTGGCCCCGAGGCTGCAGGTTCTCCACCCTGCTAGGGTTTATAGGTGCTCAAGGGAAGGAGGCCACTTGGCAGAAAACTATAGCAAAGACAGCACTCCTTGTCTTGATTCTGGCAAAGTCTGAATGGGCCGAAAGCCAAAGCAGAAAGGTGAGTTACCTGAATGACAGCCTTCAGACCCTGAGTCTTTGGAAAGACTTTTTATTTATCATGGCATAAGATGCCCAGTGGCTGAATGTGTGAAGATCATCTGAGAAGCACTATCGGCTCCTAAACCAAATGCAGGGTTTGGGCCAGTGGCCTTTGGTTAGACAGAGCCACACTGCCCAGCTGGCTCAATTTGGATTGACCACCAAAATGGGCTCAATCCATCATGAAGGTGTAAACTGACATGGATGATGAAGATGGCAGAAAACATGACAGGGCCCTGGCCCTGAGGAACTAAGGACCTGAACTCTAGACCTCCCTGAAACAGGTATGTCCACCATTCCTCGGGCAGAGACCCATCAGCCACCTATGAGAGTGCCTGGAATTTGGCCAGATTGCTGCTCTCCTATGTCTGCTTCTTGGCCCTAGTATCAGTGGTCTCACACACCCATCTCACCACCAGGGGGCGACCTCTCACCAGCAGCCCATTCAAGCGCTGCCAGGGCACCATTTGTGATCTCGCATGCATGCCCAAGCAATGCAATGAATGCAACCATCCACAGTGATTACAGTTTGGGTCATTTAATTATTTAATTGCTTTTTAAGAGATTATTGCTGCAATTAGGAAGGGAGCACTGAGATGGGAATGGAGGAGGTTAGAAAAGATGGAGAGAAGATTTAATAGAAGTACCATTTTCCAAGTATAAAACTGGTAATATTAAAAGTGACATGGCAGTATATTCACACAACTACTTCTAATGCAGAAACAAGACAGTACAGTGTTTGCAGAGGCCAGCGTGACATCTGCAAGCAATATGATACTATTATAGACTCTCAACCCACCTCTGCCACAGACTAGGTATTACTATGGACACAGATGCACAAACAGACACGAGATGACAAGACTACAAGAGTGTTAAGTCAAACTAAGGCTCTTAATCATAAATTAAAGTGGCCACAGTAGGTCCCTTTGAAAAATACCCTGACCCCCTGGCACCAATGTTGTCACAGCACAGAGGAAGTGAGTGGCTCAGGGGTCTGGTCCTGGGGAGACGCTGGAAGCATCTGCACACGTTGTAGGGCACATGCTCCTCCACGGTAGCAGCTGGCAAGCCACAGTGGTGCCTGCTGCACCCAGCCTTGAGGTTCTGGGTCCCTGGACTTCCTCCAACATAAAGCGCTGGGGACCCAAGATGATTCATGCACTGCTCCAACCACAACTGCTCTCTCAAGAAGGAGCCCGCCAGTTCAGCAACTGGGAGCAAACATGTGACTCCCATGTCCTATGGATCTCAGCTACTTCCTCTGACACACATGCACACAAACATCAACCACTTTTGGAACCCACAATGCACTGCGGAACAAACGGGAAGTAAGCACACACGTACATACCCTATCGGCCCTGCAAGAACATGGCCAGCTAGTCACAGATGTTGGGTAAGAACAGTGCTGAAGAGCACTTCAGGCAAAGACGCTAAGGAGCTTGAGGAGCAGTCTGGCAGCCCTGGCTCTCCCAGCCAGCATTCCCAGTGGGAAAGGCTAGAGGATGCCAGCCTGGCGAGGCTGTGTATTCAGGAGTCCCTGAGATAGGGAATGGAGCAGAGGAAAGTTTCTCCTGACATGTCCTATGCCTCCCCTACCCAAATAGAAACCCCAAAGACTGATGATCCACTCCCCCTGGGGCCTGGGCCAGGAATAGCTCGCTGCTCACTGCTAAGCAGAAAGGCACATGATATGATGTCATTAGAGCAGGAAGTGGCTCAACCTAGATCAGGGTCCCCTACAGGGGAGCAGAGGGTAGGAAGTGGGCACAGGGTTTGGTCCTGACCCTGCACCACCCTGAGCAACTAGTCATATGAAGGAATTCCAGGCCCTAGGTCACAATGGCTGCCTGCCCAAATGTTTCTGTCCCTACACTGCTCCCTTTTCAGGGCTGAGAAGTGCCCAGTACCTGAGACTAATCTGCCACAGTACTTTCAGAAGCTGAATAAAGGGGAGGGGGCAGGAAGAACACACTAACAGAAACCTCTCACACCCACCTAGGGTAAGTCAAGGCAACTTGTGAAGGTGCTCTGAGCTGTGCCTTCAAGCAAACATATTCACATTACATGATGGCTTAAAGCGACGGGGAGGGGAGGACCACCAGCAACTTTGGTGACATGTGTTTGAATCTGGGTGTCATCCTGCTCTGATATTCAGGAAAGTATAGAAAGGGTCTGGCTTCTGCTCATCACCAGTCCAGAAGAGGGCGCAGGTGTGTTCTGACTACTGCCAATTCAGGGAGGCAGCACCACAGTGAGAAGGTCCTAGATTCTCTGGAAACCATGTTCTCTTCCAAATCCACGGAAACCAGAACAGACCAGTGGGAGCATCACCTCACACAAGAATCTCCAAAGATGGTGACAACCAAGTGTCAAACACGGACCGAAAGCACGAAAGAGACCACTCCGAATGGACCAACCCAAACCCTGCCTTGGTAGACTGAGTGGACACACGCAACCGCTCAATCCTGCATAACAGGGAACGATGGCCCGGTGGGTCTGTGTCCTGGAGAAATAAAACGAGTTGCACTAAAAGTGATTCTAAGAGAGACAACTAACCTAAGAGGAGGGCTGAATAAGCCTCCCGCTTAAAGTATGCCTAACACCTACCTGGGGAAACATCTGTTACATAAATCTTTCTATCTGACCAGCCAAAACATCTGCCTGAGGTAAGGAATAAACTCTTCTATCTCATAAACTGTACCCCAGCTTCCCTAAGGAATCAGGACAGGTCAGAGCCACCATACATGATTAAGTGAAGCTGAAAGCTAGAGAAGTTAGAGGAGGAAATGGTTAAAACAATCCCTAGGGTAATATTTCTAACAAGGGCAAAATCATTACATAATGGAATCCTTCCGAGTCTTCAAATTAAAATCCACATAAAGGTGACAAACGGAGGAACAAGAATCCTGAGGATGAAGCTGTCTCGTGGTCTATTCTGTGCTCTGTGGAGCAAGACCAGATGTCAAAGTCGTGCGTGACCTGTTCCACACTCCAGAACCTTCTGAAGGCCAGAAGCCCCTCAGGGACTAGAAAGGGTCCAAGCTCAGCGGGGCTTTGGAGAGCCATTCATCTGGCTGCCCTGGGGGAGAGTGTCTGTGCTGTACAAGCAGTCCAGGAAATCAGAGGACAATTCCGCAATCAGATCCCTGTCAACGGTTGTCTGGACCATGCCGTAGATGGCACCCTACAAATCCAATCAATGGCACTGTTAGTGAGGATGGGTACAGGAAAGGACAAGGCTGTGGTGACAGTCCCCTCGTCCCCCAGTCCCAGCTTTCCACGTGCACTGCCCCTACCCATGCCCATCTCCACCCAGGGAATCCCATCGTTCTGTCAGAAAAACAGCTGGTACGGTGAATTTTTCATAGGTACTTTCCAGTCTGTCTTTCTGCATAAAGGAGCTATCCTATGGGATTTGCTACAGGAAATTCCAGAGAAAACATGTTTATTGCCTTCCCTGTGTGAAAATTTTCTTTTCAAATGGACACTACCACCACCTGGTTTTGTAAAGCTGTGTCTAATTTACGCTTTACATATAGTGTGTCTCATTTGAGACTTCCAAAACCCCTGGGAATAGGTGAGGCAGAGATCATGGGCTCCAATTAACAGATAAAAAGAGTTTGTGGCTGAGGCAGGAACAGACTCCAGGTCATCTGATTCTTTCAGACCTTCTACCAACACCTAAGTTTCCAAGGGAAGAAAAAACTCCAAGTGTCCCTACCAGGCCTGTGGTCTTCGCTTTAGGATTCTTCATGATTTGGGTGACAGATTCCCGGATGTCCTTTAGGAACTGTATGGCTACTCGCTTCCGGGTGTGTACTGATGTGATGCAGAAATGAATACTATGGGAGACCAAAGAGAGGGGGAGAGGGGGAGAGGGAGATGGATGAACCTTGAAAAAATAAACAACGTTCTAAAGCAAAGCAACCCCAATGCAGGAATGGATTGGTTGCCTCTTTGCGTTACTTCTGACAAGCGTAGTCATCCAAGTTGCTCCCAGCCCTGGGAGTCGGGGCTGTCAAATATTTGGGCTGCCAAGCATGGGCTGGCACTTCCCAGCATAACCAAGAACCGTCCTGCTAGAATGAGCACAGCTGGTTGTCTGTCCCTCCCCTCCCCATCACTATTCCTGCAATGTAAGACCAATGGGACACCTGTAACCTTAGAAGGTTAGTGCTCATGGGCCCTTGTGTGGACAGGGCCACATGGCTGGGATCGAGAAGGACTTCAGGGCAAAGAAGAAACTCTCTAACTCATCCTGGAGGGAGGACAGGGTTTAGTGGAGTTGTGGAGAGGAAAAGTGATAGTCTAGACGGGATTGGCAACACACCAACAAGTGAAAGGGGAAGCTGTACATGAAGCCAGGCACAGACCTATTCAGGCGGACTATTTACCTAAAGGATTTATTTACCTGGAGGATTAGGTTAGAAAACCATATTAAAGAAGTAGCAGGCCTGAATAATTAAAGACCCTCTGCAGGGTTTTGAACTATATATTACCCAGGTCACAAGTATTTTACAAGAGCAATCTGATGGCTGTGTAAGAGGCAGATTGGAGAGTACAGAGGCTAGAGAGTGGGAGGAAAACCTCATGGAGCGACCACTGGTCTCAGGGACTGTCACCTAATTCTGCCAGAATTTAAAGCTAATGGTCTTGTTCTTTCTATCTAACAACTCAGGGTGGCAAGACAGAAATCCTTTAGATCCTACAATTGCTACCAAAGTGCTAGGCTGGAGCAGTCAAACTCTAAGGTACCTCAGGTCACCCTGCTACCCAAGTTCTTCCAAAGACATGGAGCAAAGGGAGGGAAACTGGCTTCTTCACACTTACCTGGGTGGGAACTGCAACTGGTTCAGGCTCCACCCCTTAGCAGTCATCAGGTTATACAGTCGGTAGATGTCAAAATCACGGGAGCCCAAAGCAATGACTGATACTTGGGGATTCCCCAAAACAAAGATGCCTTTGATATTTTCTAGTCTGAAAACAAAACAAATACAAAAAAAAAAAAGAAGAAAAAGGAAATTCAGCCACATATATTCCTCTGTTCATCATCTCTTAAATCATCCAAAGTCTTCCTTATAATGAACACCGTCTAACCTTTTGGAGCTTTAGTCTTCTTATCTTCTAAAATAAGGCTAGACTGTGATCAGTGGTTTTTATGGAGATCAGACTCACAGACAGAACATGAAAAGTATTCCAAGGCCCAAACCCCATTTGGATCTAATGAATCAGAATCACTGACTTCTAACCTGCCTACCCCCCTCCCAGTTATATTCCGCTAGGGGTTTCTGAAGCATAAAAGATATACTAAAAAAAAATTCTGGAAAAATAATCCCTCCATCTCTACAGTTCTAAGAAATTATATTTAATTCCTAAAGCAAGAAATGGTACAGCGGTTCTCAACAGATGGCCCTATCAGAACCATATGAGGACCTTTTTCAAATGAGAAATGCCTATTGGCAGCTTTCCTTCCCTCTCAAGACTCTGAAAAGGCCTCGCAGTCCTGGTGACTGACAGACAGGCAGGTCATATGGAAATAGATCCGTTAGACAGAGCATGCAGCCAGTTCTGGCCTTGGCTTAACCCTAAATTTTATCACCCTCCCTTCCCCCTTCCTTCTGACCTATTTCCAATTCTTTTCTTATTCCAGTGAGTCTTCAAGTATGATTCCTGGACCAGTAGTAGTATCTCCTGGGAACTTACTAGAAATGGAAATCTTCACACATCATCCCAGATCTACTAAATCAGAAACTCTAGGAGTGGGGCCCAGTTATCTGTGCTCCACCAAGCCCTCCAGTGATTGGGATGCATGCGCAAGTTTGGGAACCTCTATCTTAACCATTAAACTGTACATAAGCTTTAGGCTAAGAGATGCCAGTTGTTAAGACATCCTTAGAGATGAGACAACCTTCAAATGAAGTCCCTGTCTCTGAAGACCCTCCAAAAGTCACAACAGAGAAAGGGAGCTTCTCCCAGGCCAGCACCACACTCCCAAGCTGCTGTCCTAAACCCCTGCTCTCCCGAGAGATGGCAAATGGGCGAGGGTATGGGTACTTAGCCAGGCGGATGCCTTGAGCCTACTAGTAGACAAAGCAAGAGACAAGGCAGAATCCCAATCTTCTGCACATACTCTGACTTGAGGAAGCGAGCGGTTTTGATGATCTGTCTGGTAGCTTCGACATAGCCGTTCTCACCGAAGTACATCAAGGCAGCCCAACAAGCTGCACTAATGCCACCAGGCCGTGAGCCTGCCACGGTTGGGGAAGCATAGATGCCCCCTGGCCAATCTGTAGCAACGAAGAATTGATAGTTCCTGTACTTCTTCTCACTGTATAACACCACTGAAGAGCCTTTGGGGGCATAGCCATACTGAAGAGGAAGAAGCAGAGAGGTGAGAATGCAGTTCTGCCTGGCAGACCTTGTCCCCAAACTCTCATCATGCAAAGGAATTCCTACTCGCTTGTCAGTTTCCCTGTAATGTTTCCCACTCGCTTTAAGGGTTCAAACTTAAAATGGTAGACGGTAGAAGGAATTTAAGGCATGGATGCCTCTACGTTAGGGATGAGGAATTCGAGGCCCAGGGAAGAACAGTGTCTTGCCCTAGTTAACGGATTTACTCCAGCTCTTGCCCAGCATGTGGTCTTCCTTATTTAAAATGCTTCTCTGGGGCAGTAGGTCAGGATGGAAACAAAGGTATGTTTCCAGTGGAAGCCAGGAAACGACAGAATTTAAGTCACTTGGAGCAACTTTTAAAATCACCATCTGACCCCCTTCCCACATGTTTTGCTTACTATTACACTTCCTTTTTAAGAACATCATGGTACTTAGACTATAAAAGCTACTTAATCCAGCTTTAAAATTAACTATGTAATTGGCTTCCTTATAGAAAATGTCCCTGCCTAATTAACTCTCACATGGAATTTCATTCCCTAAACCACACGGAAATGGATGGTTAAGGAAAAATGGCAAAGGAGCTACCTGGGTGGAAGGCAAAACCAGATTCTGACTGATAATCTATCTGCTTGCAGATCATTTAGAGTTTGAAAAACAAGTCTTCACTATACTTATGTTTGAAACAAACTCTGAAAACGCAATCAAAACAAGGCACATATTCCTGAAGTTGCTAATACTTCTTCCACATCTGAATATATGTTCAAAAGAGTTTCCAGCCGATGTAGACTTCAAAAGAGTTGGATATCTCCAACTCTTTAAGCTGGATGTTCCTGAGCTCACAGGTTTCTTCTCCTCTCCCAAGGGACTCTCCCACCAACACCCTCCTGTCATGTGGGCTCAGGAGCCAGTGGCATAGGAGCTGCAGTACTAACATCTTCCCACCTTCTTAGGAACTCCAACAGCAACCCTCACCTCCTCCACCCTCCACCTCAAATACTTTCAAGGCTTCTGGGAACTTTTTTTTTAAACAAGGGCCACAACACTAATGTGCTCCAGTTACATAAGATCAGTGGATACGGTAATTCTCTTAGCCAATGAGATCAAGGTAATAGGTTCCTTTTCAGTCTTGCTTGTCACCTATACTCCTGTACCCCATCACCTGAACCAGCTGGCCTGGTGAGAGCAAAGAGCCAGATTTAACTTCACACTCTGGGGGAAGCTAATGCTTTAGCCAATTAATTTGTCAATAATAGTCAAAATAACCAACTGTTAACACTTGATCTCCTCCTTAGCTCACCTTATGGGTATCAGCTGAAATGCTGGTCACACCCTTCACCCGGAAATCAAATGGTTGCTCCAGCGGGTATCCTGCTTTCTCCATAAAGACAATGAGGAAGCCCCCCAGACAAGCGTCTACATGAAGAGGTATTTTGTATTTGACAGCCAGCTTGTTCCAAAAAACAAAGAACATAAGAGAATTTCATTTAGAACCCCATAACAAAAACTTTGCAGGACATGGGTGGAAAGGTGGGCTATAAACACAGGCTATTTTATACTACGCCCCTCATGATTTAAAAAAACTGGCTATTTTTGACATTCCTAACGAAGTTTATCTTTCAAGTGTATTTATTTTGCCTTCAAAATAATACATCTGAAATGTGATACCTATTTTATATTTAAACACGCATGACTTCAAACTCCTTGCACAATCAAGCAGGAAATGAGTAGGGCTCTGAAGCTGCCTCTGGAGCAGGGGAAACAGTCCTGCTTTAGTCTTTGTGGGTGCAGAGGGAGGGAGGAGGAGGTGCTGAGGGGCAGCCTAAGGAATACCACCCTCTGGTGGGCATGTTCCCACATGCAGATTATTTCCTGGCCTCAATCTAAAAGGAATACCATTTTAGAACACCCAGCTTAGCGAAAGGCCGAGGCCTTGTATTATCCTTCCTGCAGAGCAGAGGCTAGCAACTCTGAGGTTCCAAACAGAGCTGCACAGCTTACCCTGGGGCTGCTGAGAGCTATGCATCACTACTGTGGTCAAACCTAGAATCAAAAATCACTTCTATTTGCCAAGTCCTGCACCATTAGCTTCTACTTTCAAAATCTCAATTTGACTGCCAGGGTAGCCCATTTCGCCCATGTACCTTGGCCACTTCGAGGACAGGATCTATCACACCATGAGGAAACTGTGGGACAGAACAGACGAGCATGGCAGTGTTACTGGAGATGGCTCTTCTCATTGCCTAGGGATTTAAAGTTTAAAGGAAAATGAGAATCTATGTCACAATTACTCTTCTCCTCTGCTGCCAAGAACAACCTGGGCTGCCAGCTCAGAGTTCCAGGTCCACTAACGCCTGCAGCACTGCAACCAGGGAGAAGACTGCCTCCCCACCATGGCAGCAGGATGCACACAAATCCAGATAGGTCCATTTTGGGGAAACAGTCTGAGAGCACAAAATAAGAATAATACAATCACTGTGGGGTGGAAATGATATGACCTAAGAGGCAAAAGAGCCAAATGTGAGCCCCCACCCCACAACCCACTAGCAGTGAAACCCTGAGTAAACTACTGTACTTCACACCCTGTTTCCTCATCTGTGAATTACAATAATATGATGGCTTCGCCGACCTCCCTGGACTGTCATAAGGCTCAAATGTGATTCTGATAGCACTGTGAAACTTGAAAGTTCCTCTACACAAATGCAAGAAATAAAAATAATTACTATTATAATGACAATGGTACTACTTCGGGCCAGTTAAAATCACAGCAAGAGTCTTAAGGCAATGTTAGTCCACGCTTATTTTACAAACGGAGAAAAGAAAGGAAAGTGATGGTATTGATAGCAAAACCCGGGTCTTTGAAGTCCCAAGTTAGGGACAAGATCATTTCCCTTTTAGATTTCGTGAATCTATGAAAAGACTGAAGCTGGAGTCAATCACCACTGCCAGTGGTGGTTTTTGATATTCTGGCTGCTCAGAGCCAGTCTGAGTGTGACCGGAAGAAGCCAATCAGTGAGATGCACTTCCCGCTCTCAGAGACCAGGACAGACAGCAGGCCCTCCGGGGGGCACTCACCCGCACATCCACCTCCATCATCTTGTTCAGTGGGACCCGCACAATCTTCATCCCAAAATAATTGGCTGCTTTGTCAAATGCAGCATGGGCACTTTGGGGAGCCACTCTAGATGACAGGGAAGAGGAAAATGAAATTCAGGCCAAAACAGGATTCAAGAGAGAACACAGCAGCTAATCTAAATCACCATGAGTAAACTTCTGATTGTTCTTCCTCAAATTATTTTAACTGTTTATACCACTTTACTTTTCTTTTTAAGCATAAACAAAAAGAAGCCAACTGATTTTACTGTAGAAACCTTCTCCCCTACTATTTAGGAAATCATTTTGACGACATGAAGGAGAACTCAGGAGTAATCCCGCATCAAAGGATCCAAAGCATAACGTAGGGCTGACAGGTGAAAGTTAAGGGACAGAGAATTTGGGTAAGAGCAACATAAGGTAGAGCTTTCTGATGGCTGGCTACCCAAAGACAGGCACCTCGACGAGAAGCAAGCTTCCCAACACAACACATGTGCAAGCGCAAACGTACAACTGCTGGTGAGCACGTTAAAGCAGCAGGCAAGCTTCAGATCAGTGGACCCTTCCAACTCTGAAAGACCACGAACCTGCAAGAAACTAAAATCCCCATTTCCCCTACACGTTTGGGAGTAGTGTTTGAGACACTGTTGCAAGAGGAAATGGGGTCATAGGTAAATATTTGCTTTCAGACTTCTCTCAATTTCTCCACTCTCACAATTCATCTGTTCCCCTAAAGAGAGAAAAAAATCTCTACTGCTAAGTAAGTACCAAGAACCGAAGATTTACGTAAGAAGAAAGAATGGCAGCCTGACATATTCTCTTAGACTAAGTATGAACCATAGCATGAGACCACATGTGACAAAAGCCTTAGTCACTGACGCTTGTGAGGAAGATATTAACCCAAAAGATGCAGCATAAACACACTGTACAAGGAGAGGGTCTACAGAAAAAAACGTAACCAAACATCAAAATTATGTTCACGGAAGCAATGTGGGTAAATCTCCAAAGAGTATTTTTTATTTTTCTCCCCAGAAAACAGCCCTCAGAAAAATATTCCTAGAGAGCACCCTGAGGCAGCCTATAATATTTAATTGACTTTCACTGAATTAAGGAAGTAGAGAGCTTTCCTCAGGCTCCAGATAATGTACAATAAATATCACAGGATTCAAAGACGTAGTCCCCTAACTCTGTCACTTTTGGGAAAAGGATCTCATTCTTGCTTGTAGTATATGTCATGTATAAATGTGGGGGCTTAGGAATGATCTTTAAAAATAACTGGCTGATCCATTTAGAATTTTACTGAATGTGAAAAGACCAGGGCAGAGGGGCCAGGACAGGGGAAAGAGGACCGAATTGCTAGAGGAAGAGAAGCAGCAGGGAACTGAACAAATTACCAGGCTCAGTTTCATGCAGCAATACTCCAAACAGACAAATCTAAAAGGGGGAGAAACAGCCACACGTACGTACATTTCTGGAGTTTTGATCCCCTTCGCAAAGGCCAGGCCCCGATAAGCTTTGCAGGCCATTAGTATGCTTTCTGTCCCCCCGGAGGTCACCTGTAATAAAGAAGAGATGCCATCTGCTGGAGGAGAGTCAAAGATAGGTATCAACATGTGCTTCCTGCCCTCACCTTGACAATGTGTGATGAAGAAACAGATAAGGCCTTGGATGCATGCTGCAGGGCAGATCCTGCTATGTCTTCCGGAAGGAAAATCTGGCTTTGTTGGCTAAGCCCAATCTTGGTTCAAGAGAAGAATAAAAATTACTAAGTAAGAATGAGCAGAACCAGGCGCAGTGGGGTGCACCTGAATTCCCAGCTACTCGGGAGGCTAAGGTGGGAGGATCACTTGAACCCAGGAGTTTGAGACCAGCCTGGACAACACAGCAATACCCCATCCCCATAAAAAAAAAAAAAAAAAAAAAGAATGAGCAGAAACTCAGCACTATCTGCACAAATGTGCATTTGCCCAGATCCTACCTGTTCATAATCCATTTACATTTCCACATTAATTCATCCATTTTCAGATAGAATAGGGCATTTTATGCCATTCAAAAGGATCAGGATAATTGATTTTAATTTAAATTTTCAATGCCTGTTGAGGCATGTGAAACTGTGAAGTTACAATTCTAGTCAACTGTGCAATACATTAGAAGATCAGAAAGAAACACTCAGACTTCCCAAAGTGAACTTGTGGTTTTGATGAGTTTGAATGACAGAAAAAGGCAGAAGTTTCTACTTTGTGCCCTGAAGCTAGGCTTAGGCCTTATGATAAACAAATTTCTTTATCACAGTTCAAACAAAAAGATGCAGTGGTCTTTTCATTCATCCTATTTTTCTCACTGGATTACAAACTCATTAAGGTGGGGACCAATCTGTTCATGACAATATTCCTACTGCCCAGCATTGTAGCTGACACCTAATAGACCCTCAGTCCACATTTCTTGACACCTAACTTGACTCTCAGTAAACTGAGACCAACACAGGCATGTCACAGCCACCTGGCTAATTTTTATAATATATGAAAATGAATAATTTCAAAACAAACAAAAAGCCATGGTTTAATTGTACCACTGAGCTAGCTGGACACATCTTCTTAGATTTACCATCTCTGCAGATTCACACAATCTTACACAGGTTTTTCGTTTACCAGGTAAGAAAACAGCCACTGAGAGATTAAAGCAGTTCACCCAATGTCATACATTAGCATCTGCTGATAAACAAAACTTTTTATGTTAGTGTAGCTTGATGTAAGGTGGAATGAGAAAGGGATGATTACTGAACTTTCTCAAAATAATATCTACATATAGGGCAAAAAATACCATTAGATACAAATATCCAGTGGTCAGTAGTTATATGAAAGATCAGCTGAGAAAAGTTAATTTATTTTTTCACTCAAGAAGTCTTTATGAAACACATGACCATTACCCACAAAATAATGCACTGAACTTGAGCATGGGACCCTTGTTTGTAGGTCTCTTCATTTCTGTGCTGGAGAAGACAAAGTGCTTATAGTCGAGGCTGAGGTCAGCTGTGCAAATCAGCAGCATGTCCTGTGATCTAGCTTTACCTCAGAACGTCACATGAGGAGCCAAACCAGCTGTGAAGAAAGTCAGGAAAGGACCAGCAGAGTCTAAGTCTCCAGCGCGTCAATCTCTTACTAAGGTCCGGTAATGACCTAAGCAAAAATATTTCTAAATTCCTAGTCACCCACTGCATATGTGCTATTTTTAGTCCAATAACTAATCAAAACAACATCGTTATTTGTTAGGTAAGCACCAGTGTACTGTAAAGGCAGGAATACCTAAATTCTACTTCTAATTTTTATTCCTGATCCCTAAATTCTGTGTTTAAAATGCTGTTCCTCTCCCACTTCCCTCTGCCCCTACTGACCACAGGAAAACAAAAATTGTGAAGTGAGAAAACGGAGGCCTTAGTAATTACTTGTTACATTATTCAATTTCTTTCAACATGTATAAAAACTCTCACCCTAACACATAATATTAGCACAAGCCAAGAACGTTTCACATGGTAACCTAATTTCTTTTAGTGTATGAAGTCACCTCTCAGCCACTGCAACTGAGGCGAATGAACAGAAGGAAAGATAGTTTAAGGCTGATGAACAAAGAACAAGAAGAGCTCAGGACCCTTGGTTGGGAATAGTCTAAAGACTGCCCGGCCGTTGGCCCTGTCTTCTTGCTTTCTACCTCTGAACACCGAACTCTTTCTTCACCAAAAGCAGCTCATTGAGAGAGAGACAGAGAGATATATGAAGAGAAAGACAGACAGACAGAGACTAAGGGGGGAGAGTGAGAGAGCGAAAGGGAGAGACACCTAATAGCAGAGCTAATTAGTTATAAAGTCTAAATATTAGAAGAGACTGGGAATCAGATTCTTTCTCCTGATCCTGACACATCGTCTGAAGAAGATCATAATGGCAGAGACATGGTTTAACTGTAGCAATGCAAAAGACCCCTATAGGATGGGACTTCTGGATTAAGACGGAAAACTGAAACTACTTCACAGATTTTCTCTCCCTAAATACCTGAAAGAATAAGGGCGGGGGAGTGGGAAAGAGTCAAAACCTGCAATAAAAACAAAGAAAGAGACATAATCTAATACCATAAATGTCAAATACTGGCAATCAAAAAAAAGAAAAAAAAAAGAAAGAAAGAAACAGTGAGGCACAGCAGAGAGCAGAGGTACAACAAAATGTATTAATAGTTCCTAATCAGCCCTGGAAATTGCACTAGGGAGTCAGCAAAATCTGAGAATTCTCATTTATAGCCCCCAAATCTGCAGAGAAGCAAGAGGAGGGGGAGGGGGGGTTTCCTTCTTTCTCTTCTCGTCAGCGAGTGGTAGCATGGCTGCTAGGGAAAATGAGGAGAGAACATCAGGACTGACTCAGAGTGAAGAGTTCAGGGATGCAAGATTGATTAAAGAAACAATCAAAGCTCAAAGGGAATTATTCTCTTCCAAGTAGGCACAGCGAACTCTGATAGGTAACTTTCAATAGAATCTCAGAAGAAAAGAACTAGATATTCTAATACAGGCAGAACAAAGCTTTAGCTGAGCCCTGCCCCTAACCAAATGGTGTCAGACAAGACACCACCCACCATGCACAAGAACAAGTAGAACCTCTGGAGAGAGCCACCTCAGGATGAGCAGGGATGGAAGAAAATGGCACTGCAGCTATGCAAACCACTAAAAGGGAAAAAAAGATAGTATGTAGTGTGTAAAATGAAAGCCCAATTTAGATGGAAACCAGCTAAGGGACAGAAGGAAACTCCTCATAACTGTTTCTCACTATAGGACAATATCATAAGAACACGAACTCAAGAAAACAAGAGTTCAAAAACTGGACAATGAAACAACAGCATGAGCTAGCAAACAGCGCCCACAAAGAACTAATACCTGCATTAGGGATAGCAGGAACAGAATAAACACTGCTGAGAATAAAAATACTGACTTTGAGGACGAGGTCTGAGATAAGCTTAGTGAATCGAATAAAAAAGGTGGAAACTGAGAGATCAATGCCACCCCTAACCTGGAGAACCATGTTCATCTGGCCAGGCAGATACAATCGAAAGGCATTCAGAGAATGACTGGGATGGATGGAAATCTGTGAGATCTTATGAATAGCTGCATAATCTAGAAAAAAATGTGGGGAAGAGAGATTCAGGGGGAAAGGGGCTTTCAAATATACAAGGTCTGTCACGTGGAAAAAAAATTATGGAATGTCTATTTCCAACAATATAGATTATAAACCTCGAGTAACACTCCTAACTGAAATAACTAAAAAGCTTGATAAAACATCAGAAAAAAAAACTTCTTTATATCCATAACTGAGCTAAAATTAAGAAATATAATAAACCTCAAAACAAAGCAAAATCAAGAATCCAGCAAGATCAGTGAGTGCTAAAGTTAGCTTTCACCCTGACTGTGGTGCCACCCCTAGGGATCTCAAACTCCCACACTGACCAATGAACAGAGTATGGATCAGGAGATAAATTGAAGGCCTGCCAAAGGTAAGAAGGCCAATAGGAGATGGCTGAAAAAACACACACTTTCAAGTGTACAAGAAAGAAAACCCATTAGCACAGAAGAGGACAGCAAGGAAAACTGCTTTTCTAAGTCCTGATACTCAATTAAAGAAAAATAAGAATCTCTCAAGAATGTGTAACAAGACAGCGTTTATGTAAGTTTGTGGTCTGAATCCATGCTTGCTCTGTGGTACAAAATGATAAGCTGAGAATCTGACTTAAATTGGTTCCAATATAGTGGCAATCCCCAGCAACTGGCAAAAGGAATTACAAATCTTCTCCGGAAGAACTTAACTTCAATCTAGGCCTCAAAGAATCCCTATAAGTTCCCAGAAAAATGAGTGGCTCCTATGGTTTAAAAAAAAATCATAAATATTATATAAGGAAACAAGACACCATGAGTGAAACCAGCAGAATCAGACAGGTAAGGCTCACGGATGTTGGAAGTATCAGACACAGAATATAAAATATTTGTGTGCCGTGTATTTAAATAAACAAAATATAAGCCAAGGAAAGAGACTATAAAGAACAACCAAGCAGATTAAAAAAAACGAAGAACCAAATAATTCTCAAGAATGACAAATACAATAAATGAAATTTAAAAGCGCAATGGAAGAACTATTAATAAAAAATGGATTAGACACAGCTAAAGACAGAATTAGTAAAACCCTTCTACTTATCACTCAGCTCAACAGTTTCAACTCATAGCAAATCTTTCATCTACCCCCACCTGCCCCAGCCATGGTTGCTACTGAGAGTATCAGTTGTTCTAACAGTTACACCTTCACAGGTTGTCTACTTCCTCTGGCTGCTCTCAAACACCAGTCAGATGTGTGTTAGCCCTTTTCATTCTATCCTTCGTGTCTCTTAACCTCTCTTTCATACCTTCTATTTCTTTGTCTCTCTGGACTGTATTCTGGTTAATTTTATTGGCTTTGTCTTGTTCCATAAATGTGACTTTGGAATGATGTAATTACTTTATATAGTTTTAATTGAACCAGGGCTCCTTGGACAAATGGATTCTAGGTCTGGA
>RJWJ010015507.1:0-36059 GCA_004363605.1 Indri indri | reverse complement strand
CAAACACCTTACTCCACACCCTGTTTTTCCCTCTGTGCACTCCCCAGACATGTTCACTGGTATAAAACTCTGTGCTGGGGTATAAGCCTCTATGCTCGCTGTTACAGAAGGATTAGATTAAAACTGCAGCACAAGGAAGAGAGTCAGGCCAGACCACATTTCCATATGAAAATTTAGAACACTAAATTTTAGTGTTTTTAATGGGCTGGGGCAGAGAGAGGTTTTTTTTTTTAAGCCGTCTCTCCCCCTTCAAACTGAATTGCACCTTAACTATTTCACTATTCCATCTAGAGGAGAACCTGCCCTTGTTTACACACTTCTAAAAAAAAAAAAAAAACAAAACACAAATCTAAGGGTTCAACAGTATTGTGATTAGTCACATTCCTGTGTTTTGTTTTGTTTTTTTCCTAGAAACAGGGTCTTGCTATGTTGCCCAGGCTGGCCTTGAACACCTGGGCTCAAGTGATCCTCCTGCCTCAGCCTCCCATACACTCCTGTTTTAATTCTCTGACACATAGCTAGCTCCAAATAAGTATTTTTTTTTTAATTTCAGCATATTATGGGGGTACAGATGTTTAGGTTACGTATGTTGCCCTTCCCCGCTCCCCAAGTCCAAGCTTCAAGCGTGTCCATCCCCCGGATGGTGCGCACCACACTCTTTGTGTATGCATATACCTGTCCCCTCCTCCCCCCTCCCCCCTGCCCAACATCCAATAAATGTTATTCTCATATGTGCACTTATGTGTTGATCAGTTAATACCAATCCAAATAAGTATTTGATGATTAAGGGCAGCGATGAATAATTTTAATAATCGTGGTACCAGAACCTGGATATTTAGTGAGTATATGTGTATGGCAAATGAGGGTAGAATATGTCCAGCTTTCTCAAATGTGTGATCCTTCATGAGGTATGAGTAGTGTTCAGTAGTTCAGTATCCAATACTCCTGTCCTCCTTTAATTAATACCAGCTTCCCATAACAAATTCCGTAGAGTGTTTTCTGTGAGAATCCACTCAGGTTGCACTGCCCCCTTAGAAAGAATCTGGAATCCTGAGGAATCCAGAAAATTTAAAATTTCTTTGAAGGGAGACACATGGTCCCAGAAGAAGATACAAATCCATGGGCCCAGCCCTGGCTGCTGCCGGGCTTTGTCCAGCTAAGCTTGGAGAAAGGAGGGTTAGCAAGCCACAGGAGCCCAGCATCTCAGGGCCTGTCTGCTTTGTAGCCTGCCCAGCAGGAACCACACAGCAACCCCCACCGGCTGCTTCTCTCTCTGAGTTCCGTGACTAGACGTTCCCCTGAAGAAACGCATCCCGAACCTGGGCTGCGGAAGCCTCGTCGTTATGCAGTCCAGGGAGCCCTCCGACTGCAGAAGCCTGGTGTTTGGAGGGCTGGCCGGGAGCTCTGCCCCTGCTGCTCCTGGCAGCCTTCATGGCTGGAGATTGCAAGTGTGATGCTAAGGAAGCCATGTGAGAGTGTTCCCACCTTGTCATTTCCAAAGAATCTCTGCTCTTGAGACAACTGGTGTTCTCAGCTGTCTGTCAAGTTCAAGAACTTTTTATCTCAAACACATCTGAGTGTTGGGACTGAGGAAACTCACCACAAGAGTCACAATTTGTGGGGCTCAATTTCCCTCATCCCTGTATCTTTCTGTTACTCTTTCATACCATGTTAGTCTGGGGACATAATTGACCCTCTCCCTGTGGAACTGGCTCCTATGGCACTTTATAACTCTGGCCTAGAGCTACTGAATTATCTATTTTAGTTAAACCATTTCTTCATGGTGAATCAGTCAGTTGCTCCAGGCTGCCTTCTTCCTGTCCTGCCACGAGGTCAGGGTATTTCCATTTGGGGACAACCCACCTTAACTGTAATCTATATTTTGTCAGGCATGGGAGACCAGATGAACACTCCATGAACAAGTAGATCCAAGGGGATTGTTGAAGCTAACACTGGATAGGATTTTAGTTCTTTATTACAAACTGGCATATAAAATATATTCTATCCTCCCACCTTGACAAATATGCCCTTACGGTTACAAAACCAAAGGGTATATGTAAAGCTATGGTTTTCTTGTGTCTGAGGACTGGCAAAATATCAGTACACTGAATTTATTATTGTACACATCTGGCTCTTCTGCCTATGGCTGGTAATAGTTGAATGAGTAATAAAATATTTACATAACTTACAGGTATACTTGTTCCATCAAATTAATTTTGCTTGCCTTTATTTCAGCAAAATCACTAATTCTGTTATTATATTAATATAATCAGGATATTTACATAATTTGTTTTCAACTCATTGTGATGGTCTGAAGGGTCTAAAAATTATAACTGTATTCAAAGTGTACAAAATTTAAACATTTTAATGAGAACTATAAATTAAACAGAAAAATACGTGATTTTGTTTCCAAGTTTTTTAAAATATTAAAAATTATTAACTTTAAAAGGTAAAATACAAATTATAATTAATATATGCCAAAACTTTATTTTGTATATTAACATTTTAACTAAATCTTATTTTTGTAAGGGTAAAAACTATTCACATTGTAAGAATTCTATGTCCACCTAGTTACCAATATAAAGAATTGGTTCCATGACACACATATGATACATGCAAGCAAATTTAAGAATAATATGAATTGTTAATGTTGTAAAATGTTTCTAAGCCACCTTTTGCAACTGTTCTGAATATTGTGCTAATTGAGTAGCCCAGGAACCAGAAATTAGAACCAGAGAAGCAGGAAAAAAAATTCTTGGCTTTATTGAGAAATGAGACTGTTATAAAAGAATCTGTTGCATTTATGTCATCTTAAGGGAGGTATTTGACACTCGGCTCTTCTTCTAACCCAGCACTCTTCCTCTCACATCCTCCAAGCATTCCAAAGCAACCTCATCATAATCCACCATCTGCCTCAACTTTCAAAGCAAGTCACTTCTTCCTTCAAGGATACAGGGCAGGAGATACAGAGATGTGTTTCCCTGGGGCCTGAACAGTGTGTTCATGACAGTGGATGTTAAACGTCATAGATTGTGCTAGGCCATCTATGAGTGTCATATCCTGAGTGCTAAAGGCACCCTCGTGTTCTTTAACACATTTATTTGTGTGTGACTGTGGCATGTGGAACCCTCTAAAATATCTCTTGTCCAGGTCTATGGAATCCATAATCACACTCTCCAGGAGAAACTGCTGCTAACATTTTGGAATATTTCCTTGTAGATATTTTCTATACCTTGTTTTCATGTATGATAATATGCCTTATATATAATCTTGTGTCCTACTTTCTTGATAAAGTTACCAGTGGAAAGAGATCTCAACTAACCGACTTCCCACTGGGTGCAGGAATTCCTGTCCGATGGCCATCCAGCCTTACAGAACCGCACGTTGGACACCACGAGGACACGTGGTGCCCAGTCATGGAAGCTGACACGATCAGTGTTGGAGGAAGGATCACATTGTTCTAACTGGGGAGAGTATGGCAGAAATGAACACAAGAGGCAGTCAAAACAGTTAAATAAATTAAAATCCAGAAATATATCCAAGGCACAGTATTAGGTACAGCAGAGGACAGCCAGAGAAGTGTAAGATGGGGTGTCTGTTCTCACGGGGGCTTGCTTACAAGCAGCCAGCCTGTCTCTGTTCTCAGCAAGAAGACAACTGACAGCTAAACTCTTAAGCAAGAAGGATTAATAGGCAACTGGAATAGATTAGCCTGTTCAGTCAAGTTATCTACTAATCTTTAGCACAAACTTATAATGGAAAGTTGGGTCATTTAGAGATAATATAGTCCTAAGAAACTGCTTTGGAGAATCTCATAACTTTTGTAAATTTCCCTCGTGTTAGAGGAACTATCATTTACTGAGGAGATCGTGGACTAAAATAAATACTTTATATTGTTTCAATTGAAATTTCATCCAAATTTGAAGTTTGAGTACTCATTAATCATTTCATGCGATCAATAGCCGCATGAGGAAGGTACCATTTACTCTCATTTTACACTTGATCTTAGCCAAAAGGCTGAGAAGTGATTACTCCCACTTTTAAAAAGGGAAAAGTGAAGCTTGGGGAGGTTTAGTAACTGGCTTTGGGCCATATGGGTAGGAAATGGTAGAGATGTAACTACTTTGGAGGCTGCTGCTATGCAATATTAAGATATGACAGGTAAACTCTGTTCCGCATCACCATAGGAGTGGGGAGACTCTTCTGTTGCCAGGTTAGTCAATGATAGTCATATCACTCAGGATAGGTAAGGTTGTGCTGCAGTGACAATAAGCCATCAGATCTCAGATGCTGAATACAACAAAAGTATTTCTCATTCACCCTACATGTCCGTCTTGTATCAGCTAGGGACTCAGCTGGGCTTTGTTTTCACTGTGGGACCAGCTTGAAGGAAAAAGTACTAGAATATGAATCAATAAGTAAATGCTTCTAATCATAACTCATCTATCAGAACTCATCATGTGACCCACCTGACCACACAGAAGTCCAAGAAATACGATTCTACCATGTGCCTAGAAGACAGTGAGCCAGAAGTATCTCGTATCAGCATAGCTACCACAGTAGGCCTGGATACCATATGACCAGACTCTTCCATCCCTATTGATATGCTGCTAGCACGTTCCTTCTGATGGGGCCACACAAATGGCAGTGGGGCAAGCAGGAACAATCTTCACAGTGCTGGACAGTGGTGGGGACAGTAGGACAGTGAGGACAGTGGGGGGATAGGGGAGCAGTGGGAAGAGTCAGGGGCCTGTGAAGAATAATATGAGCCAGGCACTGTCTGAATACACTTCATGCATGTTAGCCTATATAACCTTCACAACAATTATTTATTCTCACTTTAGAGAGGAGGAAAGTAAGGTACAAATGTTAAATAATTGCCCAAGAAAGTACAGCTAGTAAGTGGCGGTGTGGGATGCAAAAACTGGCAAACTGGGCCCTTAGGTTATGCTCTTAGCCACTGAGGACATCCTCCTGCCTGTGGTCTCTGTTCAGAAATGATCTGAAAATCATTTACCTGGGCCTGTTTGCAACTCCAGCTTCACCACAATCGCTAACTCTCTATAGAGTGAAGTTCTTTCTCAAGGGCACGTAAAACTGTGGGCTCTCTGTAACTGCGAAGATGAACGAGTTGCTCTTCATGCGAACCAGAGAAGAGAGCCAGAAGCCACAGGCAAAATGCTAAGTGCGGCCACATGTGCCTCACTCTAAGTCAGCAAATACTTGGTGACGAGAACCACAGCTGTGGCTTTATCAATTTGAATTATCTATGTGTACGTAAACATCGTGGATTCAGACTCCATAGAAAGGTATAAACAAGTCAGTGCAAAACCATCATGTACAGAAAGTGTATAGCCACAAGTAGATGCACAAACCAGCATGGAATTGACAAGAAGTTATTCCTCTAGCTTAGCAAAAAGTTGTCCCCCAAATTCTAACTCTTCAAATGACCCAGTTTCATTGGCATTACTGGGTGCCTTGAAAAAAATTCTGTCCCCATATAGAAAAGTTAGTCATCTAAATCTGTTTGTTCCATTACTTTGCCCAGTTCTTTTTTCTTGAGATGGAGCTATAAACGCTAGATCTCATGATTCAAGTAGCTGGAATCCAACTTTCTAAATTATCTTACTCTGGTGGAAATTGGAACACCATAAACCACAATCAGCTGTTATTCCTACTAAGACGGACAAAAAGGATATATTAAGTGCCTAATTGTATATAGCATTCACTTGGGTGCTGTTAAAGGTTGAAACCTGTTAGTATGCCACGTTCAGCTCAAATAAACTTTTGAGGCCCTTCAAATACACAACAAAATAAATGTTTTGCTAGTTTTGCACATTTGCCACCAAATTACTTGCAAGACAAGATCATTGCTTGTTAACTCTAGGCACAACTTTTTAAAAACCAGAATGACTAGTGTTAACCCATTATCCTCTGTGTCAGTTTCCCATTGCTACTGTAACAAATTATCACAAACTTAGTGGCATAACACAAGGCTAATTTATTCTCCTACAGTTCTGGAAGTTAGAGGTCTAAAACATAGGTGTCAGCAGGGCTGCATTCCTGCTCAAGGCTTCAGGGGAGCATTGTCCTTGCCGTTTTCAGCTTCTAGAGACTCCTTCCTCGGGCATGCCAACCTCACATTCAGTATTCACGGTTCCCCCCTCCCTGCGCCTCCTGCCTCCCTCTCACAAAGATCCCGGTGATTGCATTGGGCAATCTCCCCATCTTCACACCCTTAATCACATCTGCAAAATCCCTTTTACTATGTAAGGCAACAGGTTCACAGTTTCTGGAGATTATGACATGAATTTTTTGGGAGGGTGGAGGGGCGCATTATTTAGTTTACCACAACCACCGAGGGTTTTCAGATATGCGGTAAGTTGCATAGCAGTTTACTCTAAAAATCACTACATATAGACCAGGGAAGCATTGCAAGAAAGGAAAATATCAGATGTAAAGATCACAGTTGAGAATGTCATAATATTGTTGGTCTCTAGTTTTAGTATCTGCTGTCAAGGACTTAAAGAGTTAATTTTTTTCTACCTTTTTTTCCTCCTGGGGCTGTCATCTGCCTGCTTGCAGATCCATGTTCATTTAGTCCTGGCTCTGGAGTTGGGCGCCTCCAAGTTTATCTGTTGCTTTGCAAAGGCCAGATGCTTTTTCTTACAGTTCTGGAGTCTTCTGGGCTGCTGAGCTGGGCTTCTCATGCTGAGTCTTCTGCCTTTTTATACTGTCTTTCTCTTACTTTTCTTCCCTATACAGCAAACACTGCACAAATATTAGGGTCCTATGAGAGAGGTCGAAGGCATTTACCCAGACCTTTCAGCTGGCAGGAGAGGAGGAGGCAGGCACCTGACCCCATCTTGCCCTGTGCCTTCTTATCCCTGGATTTTATGCTGCCCCCTTGAGGGCTGGGCAGAAACCAGAAGCAGTGTGAAGAGCAGGGGCTTCTTTCTTCTCAGTCCATCACAGGCCCTTCTCCCCCACCCTAAGGCCCCTTATTTATCATTCCACTCCCTAGTCGCCTGCTATCCAGGCAGGTGTCACTTATTCTTGCCTCCTATACGAGGGGACTGAAGCCAGCCTTGGTACATAATAACATCCCTTGAAATAGAAAGCTATGGATGAGGAAACTTGCAAATCCAAACTTCCCTGGGATGGGTATATAGCTTCAGGAGGAGTTCGCCTTTAAATATGGGCAGATTTTTCCAGTTACACGAGTTAAACTGGTTCTTATACCAGACAGCCCAATGAAGAGTTCTTCTCCTGTGCCCCTGGGAAGGGAGGCCCCTGAAAAGCACTGTGCGCATGCCTGTGCCTGCCTTATGTTCTTAGGACCACGTTCCTACCGTTCAATGGTCAGCATTTAGCTAGGATGCCAGCAGGGCCTCTTAACACGTACATGCAACTATTTGAGAAAACTCTGGAGCTGGAAGAGTCAGAGCTAGGTAAAAATGACAACCCGCATCTGCACAACCCATTCCAGTTTATAGGGCTGGGACTAGGGCAAGGCCAGCGAGGACTGCAAGTTACTAAGCTCAGGTGTAAAAATTAGGTAAGTGCCATACAGTAATCAAGTAATCAAGAAAACCAATATTTTGAGGTAAGTACTTTTAAAAATCAAAATTAATGGCAAAAATCCACAATGAACAAAACATCAATGTTTAAAATAAACATCAGTAACAAGGGCATGCTGTACTATATTAGAGTTTGAGGCCAAAGGAAAAAATCAGTAACACCGATCCCAATCCCGTATTTGTTGAAAATTTTGATGTTTTTGTTCATTATGGATTTTTTGCATTAATTTTAATTTTTTTAAAAAAAGTATTGCAGCAAAATATTATTTATCTTGATCATGGAATTTTTTGGCACCCCCTTAAATTTTGTGCCCCAAGACGAGTAGCCCATTCCCCTTACTGTAGTGCCAGCCCTGTAGCATGCAGGGTAGTTCGGAGGCTTTAACTCATTTGAGCCTTGTGACCACCCTCTAAGGTGGACAAGGCCAGTATTAGTATCTGCATTTGACAGGGAAGTCCCAAAACAGGTGGCACTTCCCCTAACCACGTGGTCCATCTTGAAGAAGAGGTTAAAAATCAGGTCTGCTGACTCTGAAGCTGGGTTTCTTCCCATGACACTAGAAATCATCAATCTCCAGTGTATCAAAAAATCATCTACAAGAATTGTTAAAATCCACATTCCTGAGTCCCAACCACTAGGAGGCTCTGGTTCAGAAAGTCTGTGCTGGAACACACAATCTGAACTTTTTTTTTTTTTAACAATCACACAAGTCGATTGGCCATCAATGGGCCACCAACCACTCCTTGGGCAATTCTGTAAGGATGCCAGGAAAGTGCCCCCAGGCTATGGTGGTGAGACCTTGACTCTCTAATTGGTAACATTTCCTCTTAGTAAAAAGATATCTGTACTTCATGTGGGTTAAAATACTACTTTAGCAAAGACAATCTTGGCTAATTAACAAATAACAATCATCAGCCCATCATCACTATTGTTAACTACGGGAAAGCAGGGTCTTAATCCACAAAATTGATGTACTTTGAGGTCTGAGAGAAGGAAAATCTGAAAAATGAGGGACTATTCCAACAAGATGGGGTTCCCTGAGCAATCATGGAATAGGAAGGCACTGGGTACTTGGAATGAGCACCCCAAAAAGAGAGGGAATCAGATATCAAAGACAAACTTTGTCTACTTAATAGTTTTGCCAGTGCCCCCGTCAGGGTAGCATCTAGATCAAGTGGGAGAAAAAGCTATAAGAAACATTAATATATTTTTTTACCTTAATGCTTGTGAAAATGGCACCTTAAGCTGCAAATGCATTACCAGGGTCATAAAGGCATAAGAGAAAGTTGAGCTGAATACGTGGCTACAATGAAAGCAACTTGAGAAAGAATCTTGCCAATGTTGCCAGGGAAGGCTTTCTGCTTGAGGTCAGAAGCATGAAAATCAAGCAAACAAATAAAAATATTGAAATTGGATTCCAAAACCATTCATCTCTGAAAAAAAAAATAACATCTGATATTTTCTTTTCTATCAAGTGCTAGCCATGCGGATTTTACCGAAGCTTTTCATTGAGACACTCAGTTTCCAGTTACCCTGTCCTTAGCGGTTTACTGTAGCCTCACATAGCTTGATTATGGCAAAGAGCAGAATTCCACACCAAAATGAAATTTATTGGCGTGTTTTGTTCTTTGGGCTGTGGGTAAAAGAAGTGGCGAAGGGAGCCAGTTATCTAATAACTGAAGTAAAAAGAAGTTGGCCTCAATGAAGTTTTTCATCTCAAGTGTTCAGGTTGTCTCCTCGTTCTCTGCCTCCTGCTATGTGGGGACAGACACAGTCCTTATAGAGGGTCTAGGTGGCCATATGCCCAAATAGCAACAGAATTGTAAGGGCAGCCCCTGCAAATCTGAAAACAGTTTGTCTTCAAAAATTGCACTTGGGAGATGGTTGTTTGGACACATAATTACCTCTAAGCAACGCCAAACATGATGTTGAGGTTTTCAGATGTATTGTCTTAGTGCCATACAGGAGAACATAGGAATATTCTTCCCTTATTTTCTAAAATATTCCTGCCTATAGCTTTGCACCGTTCCTGTTTGCTGATTATCTTCTGTTGCTCCTTAGCTCCCCTAGCAACCAGAACAATGGTTCTCAAACATTAGTGGCGTGGAAATCACATCGCCTCACCGGAGACCTTGTTAAACTGCAAATTGCTGGGCCCCACCCCTTGAGTTCTTTATTTGGGAAGTCTGTGTGGGGCCTGAGAATTTTCATTTCTAATAACAAACAAGTACAAAACAGGTGGCACTGGCCCTGACCACGTGGTACATCTTGAAGAAGAGGTTAAAAATCAGGTCTGCTGACTCTGAATCTGGCTTTCTTCCCATGACACCAGAAATCATCAATCTCCAGTGTATCAAAAAATCAACTTATTACTTGTAATAAGTTTCTAGTGGATGCCGGTGCTTATGGAGACTTTGAAAACCACCAATCTAGAGTGATGGTTCGCGAACAATAGAATCACCTGGGGAGCTTTTATAAAAATATAGATGCCCAAGTTTACCCTAGACCCATGAATTCAGAGTTTCTGGAGATGGGACCTGTATTACTTTGCTAGGGCTACTGGAACAAATTACCTCAAACTGAGTGGTTTAAAACAGCAGAAATTTATCTTCTCACAGTTCTGGAGGCTGGAAGTCCCAACTCAAGGTGTTGGCAGGGCCATTCTCCCTCAGAGGCTCTAGGGAGGGAGCCGCTTCTAGCTTCTAGTCTGTTGCCCACAACCCTTGGCATTCCTCGGTTTGTGGTTATACTTCTCCAATCTTCGCTTCTGCCTTCCCATACTCATGGTCTGTGCGTATCTCCGTCTGTGTATCTTCCTCTCTTTTTATAAGGATGCCAATGATTGGATTTAAGTCTCACCCTAATCCAGTATGACCTCTTCTTAATTTATATCTTAATTAAATCTGCAAAGACTCTATTTCTAAGTAAAGGCACATTCTGGGGTTTTGGGCAGACGTGAATTTTGCGGAGGGGCTGGGAAGTGGGGAAGGAGGGGACACTATTTAGTCCTATACGGAGCCCTCACTTGATGGTAAGGTCCCTGAGGGCAAGAGCCACGTGTTGCTCCAACTTCCATGAAGACTTGGGCACAGAATATGACGAAAAAACATTTTTGAATGGATGAGCCCTTGTGTTCTCTTCTTCTAATTCACAGTCAACACAACATAATGATAAAACACACTCCTAATTTACCTTAAAAGCTTGTTAAAACTAACCGCAGATTCCGAGGACTTTAAAGTGTTTATCTGCGTAACTAATTCAGCTCTAAATTAAAGAGCTTTTCCTCAAACAATGAAAGATATTGAAGGTATTTCTTTGTAGAAAGACCCATATTCTGTTCCTCAGGGCATTTTATAGGGAAGGGAACATACCTATAAACAGCCCAGATTACACGGTTCTGAAAGCTTTTAATGATAAGAAACAATGTTTTTAAACTTTCCATTATGAACTTGAAATAATATTTTCACATGAAACAAAAATGCTAAATTACTAAACTGCCTCCCTAGGGTTTTGAATTTTGTACAGCTTAAATGACTGTTTTCCATGAATTAAGACCACAGGGGTGTCTCTTTAAAATGCCTGTGATGCAAAGCAGGAGGCAGGATGTCTGTTGTGTGAACTTCAGAGTTGGAGAGGCTATTTTTCATGGGCTTGGGTTTGGGGCGGCTAACAGGCAACGAGGCCAGGCAGAATGTGGTCACATGTTGGAAGGTGTGATGTGGATTGTGAGTCACTAGGAAATCAGAGAGTGAATGAGGTTTGTTTTGGATGAGGTGGCATCTGAGGATCGCAATCAGAATTGTCCACATGGCTTTGTTTTGGCTCTGTTATGCCCATATTGGCTAGCGGGGGAGCCTTGTGGGGGTTGTTTGAAGCCTGCTCTGTGACCCCTTGGAGTAGCAATGTGTAGAGTGGGACGTGTACTGAACTCAGAATTAGGAGCCCTGGATTCTGGTCTCCGCTCACCACAAATGATCTCTGAGGTTACTTGTAATTTTTAAATATATCGATGTGAGGGTACACATGCAATCAATAACATCTAAATTCGTGTATCCTGCTTTGCATTGCTGCATCTGCTTTATGCAGATATCTTTTAAAAAATAGGCTGAGAGATTAGATCACTTATTTAGATTTTTGGAAGAATTTTCCCATTAGTGTATTCTAGTTTTGACCTTCTTTATGAAAAAAGTTTCTTCTTAACATTAGCCACAAACATGATAATGTTTAGAAGTTATGAAAATATCCAAGTATTTTTGTAACGTTTATGATTTTTAAAAAAAATCTTTATAACTACATGCTAATAGCTATAATAATTTCCAGTTTTCTTTTTTAGCCAACGGTAGTGATAGCTTTTCAATGTGACATTGTTTGTCTTCTCCCTCGAATCACCTCTGCTAATGAACTCCACTGAGAGAAACTACAATCACCTGGCCATTTCTGGCAGACTGCTTTCTGAGAACTTGAAAGTTCTACTTTAGTTCTTATATCTTAATAGTTTGTTTAGTTCTACAGATTCTTTAAGCACAATCAAGTGTATGCCACAGACGTTTCTGGGATTCGGGCGGGAGGCGAGTGCAGCGGGGTAGTTGCCAGTCAAAGGTAGCCTCATGCTTCCTTGGGAATCTTTCTGCTTTTCAGTCTTTGCAGAAGGAAAGGGCTGCCTTCCTGCACGAGCTTGGCATTTCTTTGTTCCCTAACAGCTGCCCACCTCTTTGAAATTATTCTCTGTTTGGCATGAAAGATGCATGTTAATATATCTGAAGCCTACTTCTATTGAGGGAAAAAGTTCAAATCAGAGAGTCTTTTTTTTTTTTAACTGAAAAAGAAACTAATGTTTATGGAGCACCTATTAAATGCAAAAGAGTGTTACAAACATTATTTATTTAATCCTCATTTTTGTCCCCTGTTTACAGTTGAGAAAAAGGAGACACACAGCTAGTGAAGTGGCAGAACCTAAATTTGAATCCAGGCATACGGATTCTGCTTGTTTCTTGGGAGCACTTCTTTGGTTTGCTCTCAGTGTTTACACATTCTTTTTTTTTTTAAATGATACTCATTTTTTTTATTGTGGTAATATACATAACATAAAATTTACCATTTTAGCCATTTTTAAGTATACGGTTCAGTAGCATTAAGTACCTTCACATTGTTGTGCAACCATCAGCACCATCCATCTCCAGAACGTTTTCATCATCCCATACCGAAACTCTGTATCCATTAAACAATAACTCTCCATTCCCTTTTTCTCCAACCCCTGGTACCCAACTATTCTACGTCCTATCTCTATGAATTTGACTGTTATAGGTACCACATATAAATGGACTCCTACAATATCTGTCCGTTTGTGTCTGGCTTATTTTACTTAAATAAGTAAAATGTCCTCAAGGTTCTTCCATGTTGGGTACCATGTATCAGGGCACAATTCCTTTTTAAGGATAATTATTCCATTGTGTGTGTGCCACCCCCCAACCACCACATTTTGTTTATCCATTTATCTGTTGAAGGACATTCAGGCTGTTTCCACCTTTTGGCTATTGCAGATAATGCTGCTATGAACAGAAATGTAGAAATATCTGTTCAAGTCAAATATGTTTCCTTTTGGTATGTATCCAGAAGTATGAATACTGGACCATTTGAATGCTTTTATAAAACATATAAATGTTAACTGAAGCTATCACATGCTCAAATACATTTTCTCTTTCTTTTTTCTTTTCTTTTTTATGAAGGAGTAGGGGGTGATGAGGAGGGGTGTTCAGTTGCCTTGTTTTTTTGTTGTTGTCGAGACTGAGTTTCACTCTGTTGCCCTGGGTAGAGTGCGGTGGCGTTATGGTAGCTCACTGCAACCTCCAACTCCTGGGCTGTAAGCAATCCTTCTGCCTCAGCCTCCCGGGTAGCTGGGACTACAGGCACATGCTACCACAACACCCGGCTGGGTTTTTTTTTCTTTCTTTCTTTCTTTTTGGTAGAAACAGGGACTGACTCTTGCTCAGGCTGGTTTCGAACTCCTGAGCTCATGCAATCCTCCTGCCTCAGCCTCCCAGAGTGCTAGGATTACAGGTGTGAGCCACTGTGCCTGGCCTCAAATACATTTTAAAATAAAAAAAAAATTAAAAAAAGGCATTTCCTGGCCAAGTTCCCAACATTTTCCTTTCTCTCAGTGATATCACCATTCTTCCAGTTTTCCAAGCTTGAGATCTTGATGTCACCTTGGACTTTTTGCCACTAACCTTCTCCTATATTTAGTCTGTCATAAGTCATTATTTATTTCTTCAAAGTGTCCTCAGGATTGAGTTTTTCTCATTAACTCTGCCATGACCACAGCCCAGGACTGATCACTGTGGATTACTCCAGCGGCTGCCTAATACAGCTCCATGTTTCCAGACCATTCCCCACCAACCCTCCAACATCACTGTCAGGATGATTTTCTTAAACACCAACTCGTCATGTCAATCCCTGCTCAAGAATCTCCAGTGGCGTTAAGTTCAGGCTATTGTGTCTGCCTTTGAAGGTAGTAAATGATCTGATTCTCTGCCATCTATGCAACATTCTGTTGTACTTCTTTCTTGCGTTCTTCTCTGCTCCAAAGGCTCTCTTCAATATTAATCTCACGAGCCGAGCTTTTTCCTTATCAATGCCACTGCTTTCCACTCACCTAATCCTCTCACAAAACCATGTCCTATAGCTCTTCAAAACATATATGGTCTCCATTTATTTCTTACATTTATTAGTTTCTTGAGTACGGGATCTTTGTCCTGTAATTTTGTGAGAATCCTATGATTCTGGGCAGATATGTGCTTGCTGGTTCATGAAATAAGACAAAGTAACAAGAGGACACAAATTGCAAAAGGTGGAGACAGGTTTTCATCAGAGCTCTTGGGAGGAAACTGCTTTACACCCGGGAAGAAATCTCTCATAGCAGTTGTTAAATACCAGAATAGAAAGAGTGCAGTTATTTAAATAGTTCCTTATGCATCTTTGGCATTGTGGTGGGCAAACTCAGCCCAGTGAATTTCCAAGGCAGAATGCTCCCCAGGTGAGTCTGTTTCTCATTTTAAGTAATTCTCAAAATATGTGAAATACTCAATAAGTGTTCCCAATCTTCTCCTAAGGGTTCCAATGATGTCCAAACCCTAGAAACACAGCAGCCTAGGAAATATGAAATGTTCTTACTACTACTAAGTTTGGCAGCTATTTTCAAAATAGCTTTTGAAAAGCTTTTAAGTTCAGTTAATAAACAGAAATTTTTCTCCTTGAGGAGGGCTTAGGAAGCAAAATATCAGAACTTCTAATAGTTTCATAAATGGATAATTTGACACTAAGTTGGGAATGCAAATAATTTTGCCATAAGCAGATGTGACATCCAGAAAGTTAACCCCAGAATCTGGCATGCCCTCCTCTTGCATTAGGACATGGGTGTTAGAATTGCAACATTGACCAATACGTGTTTAAGAACAGAATATGTCAAAGGTCAGATAAGTAAGAGCTAGAGAAACTGAGAGAGATATAGACATAGAGAGAAAGAGAGGAAGAGAGGAAGAGAAAGAGAGAGAGAGAGAGAATGAGAGAGTAGTATTGGAAAAATAATCCAATGATATTTCAGGCCATAGGAATATTGTGAAATTTTATAGATAAGTACTTCAATTAAAGGTAGCCAGGATTTTTTAAAGTTATGAATAATGAATAAAATCAGACAGTCAAATTAGCTCATTTCCATCTTCTATTTATAGATACTGTATTTAGATAGATTTTCCACAAATAAGCACAAAATTTGGAGCTAACATGACTGAGTGCCTCTCTACTTTCTGTTTTCTTCTCTTTCACTGCTCTTAGGTGAGTCAAAGCCCCTCAGGGTCTTTACTTTAAACTGATATTCTTCTAATTCCTGCTAACTCAATCTTAAGAGAGACATGTTACCAAAGTGTTCTGAGGACTCCTGATAATAAAGCGCGGTTCTATTTACTACTGCAGTTAGGAAAGTCAAAACTTAAAAATATTCACCACTGTACCAATATTTAATTAACAATGCTACATCACTGCCGGCACCAGAAGCCCCTGAATACACTATTGTTGCGGCTTGGTTGATAGGCAGCTTGTCAGGAAATGATCAGTATTGACCATGATTTAGGGCTAATTTCATGGATGTTTTCCAGTTTCCGTGATCTTCCTTTCCCCTTTTCTAAACAAAAGTGCTTCTGAAAATTTCTGTTTAACATCTTTCACTTTGAATAAAGAAAACACAAAACATTCCCCTTGCAGCTGGTATTGGTGAAATTACTTCTCTGGAGGGAACAGCAGATGAGAGTCTTGTTTGAGAGGCACCAGGCAGAGGTTTCATTCTGTATCAGAGACCACACTCAGACCTGCAACCTGAGATCTGCCCCCTCGCGCCCCCTCCACCTACCTACACATGCACGCACACACAACACAGACACACACACACACACACACACACACACACACACACACACACACACACCATCCCGCCCCCTCCCCCCATCTAAATGAACACAGATGGCTGGCACCCAGAGCGGGCATCTAGGAAAACAGCCGCAGGCCTCTCTGGTTGCTGTCATTTCATTCTACAAATAGAGAGCCTTCAAGATGCCGGTGTTGTTTCTCAATCTGAGATCATTCTCATTTGGGAGTTTAGCTACTTCCTGTTGGGAAATACAGCAGAAGCATCAGAAAGATACCCAGAGTGTGATTTGACTAAAATCAAACATTCCTTTAAACTCACTTGTTTAATACTTGTGGAGTATTACATTTAATGAAAGCCATATTATAATAAAATCTGTATCTGTTCTAACGGGCAGTATTTTTTTTTTCCCCTCCAGAACTGCATAGCATCATCTGATCTATTTGTATCTCTGTGTGAAATAAATTGATTTTTCAAATGTAATATGAAAGAGATAAAGCCACACTTCACAAATGCTAAAAAATAATCTAAATCTTTATATTCCCCCCACGTCAAATGGAACATATGTTTTCCCCCATTTATTTCTATATAAAATATGCAAACAATTACCTGGATTTGGAGGGCATAATTATGAAAAGGTTGATATCTAAAAGATTATTATTGATTTATGGAGTTCTCTAGTTTAATAGAAGACAGACTTAGAAATAAGAAAAAAAACACTGCTTTCTCCAGGAACAATAAATGTCTCAAAGGGGAAATGTAAGATTTAAGGGTAATTTTTATTAGACATATATACTACAGTTTGTGGATCTAGGAGGTGTTTCTCATTTGAACAACTTCTATGTAATGAAAATTTTGTAGAGCCATCTCACACATTGTAGTACATTTTATATGTCTCAAAATGCAGTGATTGAATTCCAAGAATAATTTTTGTTAAGTCTGAATTTCTCAATTTCCCTTCATGGATTTATAATCTTTAGCTTGCAGATTAAATACTATATTAACAAGTATGAAATATTTATTTAAGAAAGGAATTTACCTTAATTTTCCCTGTCATTTGTGCACGTTCTTTCTGTGTCTCTTACACACACACACCCCCACCACATAAGTTCACCTCATGTGAACAATGTGATAATGCTTAATATTAGCATGTGGCTGTGTAAATTAAACTTTGCATGAAGAGAATCCCCATCCTTCAGCTTCATATGTATGCTAAATTATTATTGCAATGTATTTACATAGGAGCAATCTAATTTTCCATATTCGTGGAAATAATATGGAAGGATTATGTGGTGTCAATATTCAGAGTAAAACAAAAACAAAAGAAAATAGAATTTCCTTTTTTTAGGGAAAATTTTAATTTACCAAGTCATTTACAAAAGCCTTAATCATACCAGAAACAAGATTTTAAATTATACAAAAGCTTCCTAATTTGTGGCTTTTACATAAAGATTGGCCCAATGCCAAGAATTCAAAAGCCAAATGTTTTCAGAAGTGAAAAACAAGAAGAAAAATAACATGGTGTGTGCCTAGATTGGTACAAGTTTTTAATAACATCCTATAACCACATACATAAACCTGTACATTTCATAATGTATCACACTTGTTACTCCTTTTAATCTGATTTATAGCGGAGTACTGTTTTGCACCTAAAACTGGCTTTCAGAGGTAATAGTAGCTCTAGCCAAAGACTTCAATTTCTTGCCAAGATGGAGTAACAAGGACTGGATTTGCTCTCCCACCTCGAGCAACTAGAAAACTGGACAAAATTGTGGAACAGCAATTTTCAGACATTGGACAGCAGGCAACACAGGACTCATCCTTGAGAGAAGAGAAGCAACCCAGGTGAGCCCTGCGATTGCACCGGCTTAATGACTGAAGTGTTTCCAGGCTGGTTGCAGGGAGGGACTCCCCAGGGTTGGTGGTCTGACTGAGCCGAAGGAAACAGAATTGGTATTCAGAGAAGCCAAGACAGCTACAATTTGTAGAACAGAGTATTAGAGAGAGAGAGCTAGATAGGTAAAGAGAGAGAGGAAGAGCAGAGAACAGGAGAGAAGGGAGAGAAGAGAAGGAAAATAAAAGGAGAAAAGAAAGAGAAGAGGAAAGAAGAGGAGAGAGAGTGTCATGGAGATCTGCAGAGAGGCCCCTTGAGTTTTTGACTGCGAACAGATCCACACATGCATGAGAGTAAAACACCTCACAGGGAGGAAAGAATCACTGGAAAGCATTAGGAAGACCAATAAGGCTGGGAATAGATTGTATTCCCAACAGCCAGAGTGGAAGGAACTCATAACACAGGAGTGGAAGGAACTCATAACACAGGTGACATCAGGTATGATCCTCACAAAGGTATTGCGTAAGGAGACTAAATTAACTGTAGCCCAAAGGCCATCTGAACTCACCCTAACAAAGTTTAAAAGCAAGCTTTGAAAGGACCCATCCTATTCCAAGTAACTTAACAGCACGCGAGATCAAAATCCAACACTAAGGAATGATGCAACATCCAGCAATCAATGACAAAATTTACCATATAATAAGAATTTATCAGGTATGCAGATAAGCAGGAAAATATGAACCATAACTAGGAAAAAGTCAATTAGTAGAAACAGACTGGGAAAGGACAAAGATAATGGAACTAGCAGACAAGGACTTCAAATAGTTATTATATTCTTCATATGCTCAAGAATTTAGAGGAAAACATAAGCATGATGAGGAGAGAAATAGAAAATACAAAAAAGATCCAAATAGAACTTCTAGAGATGAAAAATACAACACCTATAATGAAGAGTAATAATAGCTAAAACTTAATGAGCATTAGCAAGGTGCCAGGCGCTGGGCTGAGTCTTTTACATGCAGCATCTCATTTGACTACAGCCTTGCCGCCGTAAAGCAGGTGTTCCAGATGAGGATACAGAGGATTAGAGAGGATCAACGATTGTACATCACCGAGCTGAATCGTACAAGCATGTGGTCTGCCTTCTAGCCTCACGATTTTAAGCAACATTCCATATTGTTTATAGCACTGTTTGCAATAAATTATAATTTAGTTTAAAGAATGAACCTCATCTGAGGTTGTTTACTGAAATTCTTAAAGGATTTCATTCAAAGCGACCCTTTGTTGTTTAAGTGTGCACACACACATACGTGTGCATGATCTAGGTGTAGATTTGTTGGAAATCCAATAGGTTTCTCCAAGAGTGTTGTACGGCTTGAGATGGAGAATGATTGAACTTATTTATATTCTGTTTTCTCAGGACGATATGATAGAGACGAATTGAAGGAAACTTGCAACTTATTGGTAGGACAAAACGAGGTAACATTGTTCATAGCTCTTTTGCTTGCTGTTATTTTTTTCTTTTTTAATCTACTAAGAGTCCACCTAAAATTTCCGTTAAAGTATTCTACAACTGATACTTCCCCTATAGTGTGCCAATAATAATAAGAATATTTTAAGTAAAGTTTATCAAATGACTGTCATGTGTCTTGCTCTGTGCTGATGTACACGTATTACCACATTTAATCCTTACAACGCTTTGAGGTAGGTTCTCCTCTTACAGAGTCGGGGAGCAGAGAGAGGTTACCTCACCTGACAAGATTACATGGACAAAGGTCATGCAAAGTATTTCTTGTATAGAATCATCCTTGTAAATAAGTTCAATGATAGCTTCTGTCCCATTATAACTTTTTTGTACAAGACATTTATTTTAGGGGTTTTCCTAGAAAATGATTTTATATAAAGATTATTTAATAAACTAGCCTTAACTATAATCCACACACAATACAACTGATAAAGAGCGAAAGTACTTAGATTTTTAAACAACCAAAATGTCTTAACACTGTGGTGTGAATGCATCAACGGAGTAATCATATTTAATCTCAAAAGCACCTTAATTAAATAGTAGGTCTATCTATCCTGAGATTAAAATGTGTCAGCTTTATAATTTTGGGAGTCCATAATTATGTCAAGGGATTTTTTTTTCCCTGAATAGTGTCCACATACTTAATTCACTCTAATGTCCTTATACTAAGACTATTAGGCAAAAAGGGTGGCAATTGGACACTTTTTCACTCCTTGCAAGTAAAACAGTCCACTTGAGTGACTGTGTCAGGTCACAGAATAAGTCATTAGTAAAATTGAGACTGAGACTCTCATAAATAGATTCTTGTGCTAATACTCCATCCCTTTATAAAAGCTCCTTTCTGCTCACAGAAGGCGAGTCGCCCTGTGCTGGGTGGCAGTTGGCTGAACGTGACTGTGTGAGGGTTTCTTATATGCCTTGAACAATTCGAGTTGATTCCATTTTGATAAGCATTTACTGAACGTTGCGCTGTGCACAGTCTAAGTTAAGGATGGCACTGCAAAGTTCCAGATGCTATCCTAGCTGTCTAAGCCAGGTGTCTATTTAGCAAATAAACAAACCAGTCAGTCGTGCCTATTTTAGTTCTCACTCCACCCTGGAAAATCAGTCACTAGGCAGAGTAGGAAAAACAACCACTTGATCTGATTGCAACATTCACTTGTAGGCTAGATGCATTGCTGTTGAGTAAATCAGGAACCAATTCCCACAGTTTTCATTTTGTGGGCTAGAAAACATTCTTTTTCCAAAGAATTGGGGATCAACATAGATCAAGTGGAATCAAAACCAAAGAACAAACCATCATCCACTATTACTATCAACACATAAGGATTTTGTTTAACATCAAATCAGTGATAAGGTAATAATCTTTTGTATTTATTAGAATAAAGGCTAGTTACTTAAATTGAATAAATTTAGCTTTATGAAAGAAAACTCATTATATTTTTCCCCATTTTTATCATTTAAGCATGGACCATGCAAAACCTCGCCAGACAGGCACCCCTTTGCAAATAGGAGATTAAGAACAATTTCTGTGGGTAAATTTTAGTATCAGTGGTGTAAACACTGGACTAAGAAAAGAGAGGTGCAGTCACACACCAGGGGCAGTCCTGAAGGATGCATGGTATTGGCACAGGGAGTGTTGGACCTGATGATCAGGCCTTGGTCTCCTCAGTGGCGTCACTGAAGGCAGGGGCTCTCACTTCCAGGTGGGTCCTCTCTGGACATAAAGATCAGCAACATGTAGAAATTCTGTGTTTCTTTGTGAGTTATTTTGTGAGGTTAAAAGATGGGTAAATATGTCTCATTAATGTAACTACCAAATTATAAAGTCTATATGGTCTGAGTGTGGTGGCTCATGCCTGTAATCCTGGCACTTTGGGAGGCTGAGGCAGGAGGATCACTTGAGCCCAGGAGTTTGAGGTTGCAGTGAGCTATGATGATGCCACTGCACCCTAGCCTGGGTAACACAGCAAGATCCTGTCTCAAAAAAAAAAAGAGGCCTATATGGGCTTTACTCAGGCCAGTGGTTATACAATTTCTTTGGATCACAAACTACTTTGAGAATCAGATGAAAGCTATTGACTTTTCCTCCCAGAAAACTACACATATGTGGACACATACAAATATTTTGCACATATTTCAGGGGGACCTATGATTCCTGTAAATGAATCCCAGTTTAGAGATTTCAGCTTTAGTGTACAAAGGGACTTGAAGTATTCACCGTTACTGTTCCAAGTTACCATGCTTCCCTATGCTGTTTTAGATTCTGTAATACATAATACTCAGGAAGCTCTGGGTGATTATATTTGCTGCAGCCTTCTCTCATATCCCCCAGCACACTCTCCTAGACTGGAGATTAGATTTTCATCTTGGCTTCTGGTTTTCACTCCTTCCAGCTCCCTGCCAGGCCTGGACTGCATTTGACTTGCAGCCCTGAAAACCTGTCTAACTCTTACCATCCATTCCTCAATGTACGGATCTTGTTTTTGCTCCTTTTGCCATAGGTTTATATGCAGCTTCAACTGGATGATTTAAAAAACAGTCTCGCTCTTATTACGAAATCCCAAGAACTAAGATATTGCCTTCAGTTGACTTTTACATAGTAGTGATGCCTAAAGACTACTGTACCAGTGCTCCTACTCTGAGATCAGACTTCTTGAATATTATTGCAAGTTGGAATCAGATCTGAGGTCACTATTACCCCTGTGCATATTCTAAGTTTAGTATTGGCCAAGGTCCTTAGCTACTTGGTAGAGCTAGTCTGTCTGCTGTAGTCCTAATTTATCCCTTTCTCCCTACTGCCTTGCCATAGTAGTCTCAGCAGGCCTGAAGGTTATGATGACATCCAGAGTCGATGTTATGTCCACTTCTCTGTATGAAAAGAAATGGTCAAGGCAGGTCTTGAAGTGTTTCCTCGCTGGTCATTTAGTAAAGTTAACTCCTAGTTAACAAGGAATGGGTCTGAGCAACATTTAATCAGCTAGCCTTCTTCAACTCTCTGATTCAGGGCATGTTAATAGTATATAGACTGTTCATAGAAAGAACCATCTTTTTTGATTAACCATTAGTTTGAGGCTAATGAAGATTATTCCACAAAGTCCTTGAATTCAATGATGATAAATATATCTCCCATTTTTAGAAAAGACTAAAAACCATCCAAATGTGGTAGACATCAAGCTACAGTGAACCATTTTAACTAAAATATGTTGTATGTTTAGTAAATACATAGTAAGTGCTCAATAAATGTAAGTGATTATCATTATCATTATCATGTGTGCCAAACATATTATACTAAGTGCTTTATGTGGGTTATTTTATTTAATCCTCAGAAACTCCCTCTGAGGCAAGTACTATTACCTCCAGTTTAAAGTCAGCTTAGGGAGGTTAAGTAACCTGCTCAAGGTCATTGGTAGAGCCATAATTCAAATCCCTGATTGCAAGGCCTGTGCTCTAAGCTACTGTACTATATTGCATTTCTATCACACAGAAAATTTTCCTTGAAATAACCTCTCAAAGTAAATGTAGATTTTTAAACAAAGCTTTTGCTCGCTTGCTATGAAAGTTAAGTAGTGGTTGGCAGTTTGGAACACTGATTAAGACTGCAGATGCTGGAATGAGTCAGCCTGGGTGTGAATCCAGGCTTTGCCATTTACTAGCTATATGACTTTGTGCACATGACTTAAATTCTCTGTGCCTCAGTTTTCTATCTGTAAAAAGTGAATCTTAATACCTATCTCACAGGCTTTTTGTGAGAACTGAGTTAACACATGTAAAATGTTTAGAATATTAGCTGATTTATTGTAAATGTTCAAAATTCACAAGCTGCTATTATTTGGATTATGTCAAATAGCCTGATATGTTCTCCATGACTTTATTTTCCAATGAAAGAATAAATTCTAGGACAACAGAAAACTTCCCTAGCCAATGACTTCATGCTTGAATTCACAGATCTGCTGCAGTCATTCATTCAATACTCATTTGGAATTCCTTCAGTGTATACGGCGTTGTACTTGGTATTGGCTGTCTTGCTCTGAGTTAGGGGCCAAATGAATGTGGATCAGCTATATAACTTCACCATAAGAGGCATCCTGTGGTGGGCGATTCCTTCTGATTTGGTCCTAGAAATGGCGTGGATATCTCAGTTTTTCTAGGAGCTTCCACTTAATCAGGACAATCTAAGACCCAGCAATGCTGATTCCCTTAAATAATGGATTGGCAAGGTCTTCTAACACCCAAACATTGATCAAATGCTGAATCAAATAACTCCAAATAGTTAGCAACAGAATATGTTGGCCATTGTTTCTCCACTGGAAGGATAAGCTTATTTTTAGATAAGCAGGGTCTCCAAAATGGCTATGATCAGGTTAGTTGTTAAAAACATGCTTATTTAGTGGGTTGTTAAACTCTTTGATCTCCATTATAACCTCCAAGGGCCTATCAATCTATATGCTGTTCTGTTTTATAGTTATTGTTGTTCTTGAACAATGCGCATTTGGTGCCTAAGAGAGCTCTGGAACTCTGTGTCCATTTGAATATAATAGCGTGGACTTGAAAGTAAAAATCTGCTTGCTATTCTGAAAACCTTTTCTTGCTGGTTGCCCAGATCACTGCTGCTCTTTTCCAAGCAGGCAAAAAACCCTTGATTACCTTTTGTAGGAGAAAAAGGATTGGTTTAGGAAAACTCACCACTTTTGTTTTCAGCTTGGAGACTATGTATGACGGATTGCATGAAGCATTGAGATAGGCTAGCCAAAGTGAATCTCCCTGGAAGTTTCTATTTCATCTTCTCTTAGACTTCTGGTGTGCTGAAATCACACAGGGTCTCCTAAACCCTAGCATAATTTTTCAGCATCAGAAGGACCCTTAATGACCAGGGCCTTCATGAAGCATTAGAAAATTCCAGAGCCAATAGATAATCTAAACTGAAAGTGCTTACGTCAGAATTCCCTTAACAGAGGATTGCTGCTGTTACAGCTGCATGCACACTGACAATGGTCGTTGGTAAGGCGCACAGGGTCAGGGTTCACCATGACCTTTTCTTCAGCAAGAAGAGTTAAGGGGCAACTGACCACAGATACAACCCAGGTATTTTGGTACCGCCCGAGCATCCAATTCACAGAGGTCCTGCAGTGCCCACAACAGCCCACTTCTTACTGGGTTTGCTGTGGAGCTCACTGGGATGTATGCTTTCAGTTTTCTTCATTTTTACCCTTCAGGCAGTAGTTCAGGGGCAAAGGGGTCCCTTTAAGAGTATGATGAAGCTTTGCACTTTCTCCTCAGAAATATGCACCTACGGAGACTATTTTGAATACAACTTTAGGGAATTTGAAGACTTCCTGAAATCCACGTCAGTACCTCCTGGGGTCTAAACATCACAGGTATGTTGTTGGAACGGGTATATTTCCTGGATTTTATTTTAATGCTTTTCAAATCATATACTTTCCTAAAGTGACCCCTTTTCTTATAGAATCTGCAACTCCTGTCTTACAAAAACCATAAGCAGAGCCTTCTGAGCAAGGCTTGGTGTCTGAATTCTTCCTCCTTTTTTTTTCTTTCAATTAATTTTTTTTTAAACTTTTTATTATGGGAACTTTCATACATATATAAAAGTAGACAGAATAGTATAACAAATCCCATGTGCTCATGAACTTATTCAACCATTGTCAGCTCATGGCCAGTCTGATTTCATTTATGCCCGTACCTACTGCTCTCCTTATAATATTTTGCCAACTGGTGATTGAAGTATGACACGTGTTCTTCCCTTATTATCTTGAATCAAAACCTATATATCAATTCATTTGTAAATACTTCAATATTATTGACATGATAAGAAATCATGCAAATGATAAGAAAAGCTACACTACCATTATCGAACCTAAAAAAAATCGAACAATTCCTAATATTATCATACATCTAGTCAGTGATCACATTTCCAATGATCTCATTAATGTCATAAAAGTTTTTTAGTGGTTCATTTGATTATATTAGAATTCAAATTAGATTCCTATATTATGATTTCTTGATATGTCTCTTAAGTCTTCTTTAATCTATAAATTCTCTCTTCCTTTTTTCTTATAATTTATTTATTGAAGACTCAAAGTTGTTTGTTATATGGGGCTTCCTTGAGTTGGGATTTTGCTGGTTGCATCCCCATGATGTTGTTTAATATATTTCTTTAATATGTTTATATTTCATTGAATGTATTTCCCATAAATTAGTAGCTGCATCTAGAGCTTTCTTGGGTTTGGGTTTGATTTGTTTGTCAACACTATTTCAAAGTGGTGGTTTGTACTTCCATTAGGAGTTATCCCTATTTGTGGGATATTGGCAGGTGTTATTAATCTATTAATTCATTAAAGGTTGCAAAATAGTAATATTCTAATTATATAATCTCTTGTTTATTTATTAGCTGTAATAATTCTTTAAAGAGATACTTTCTCTCAATTCCTATTTCATTACTGTCTTAGTCCATTCAGGCTGCTATAACAAAAGTTATAAATAACAAAATTTATTTCTCACATTTCTGGAGGCTAGGATGTCCAAAATGAGGGTGGCAGCAAATTTTATGTTTGGTGAGGACCCACTTCCTTGTCCTAGACAGTCATCTTTTCACTGTTACCTCACATGGTAGAAGGAGTGAGTGTCTCTCGTTGGTCTCTTATAGGGGTACTAATCCCATTAATGAGGGCTCTGCCCTCACGACTTAATAACCTCTCAAAAGCCACACCTCCTAATACCATAATTTTGGGGATTAGTTTTCAACATAGGAATTTTGGGGGCACACAAACATTCAGACCATAGCAGTTACCCATTGGTGTAGTTTGTATAGAAAAGGTGGGTTAAATACTTGCTTCTTTCTTTTTACTTACCTTCAAAGGTGACCATGGATTTAAATACATGTGATGAATTTTAATCTATTACAATTTTTATTCTAAATAATCATGTAATTTTCCTATTTTTGGTTAGTGGGAGGCTCTTCAATATGCCTCCTGAGTCCTTTTGAAATGACCAAAGAAGCATAGAATGTTTATGACAGTTTACTTGATATCTGTATGACAAGATGTTCCCAGATTATCTGACACATTTCTTATTACACAATCAGCCATTTCTCCAAAGACCCCCTGATTCTTTTTAGAGGGAAATTTTACTTGAAGGTATCAATCTCAATGCATGTGTTCACTGATTGAACCAACTCTGGGTATAGACTATTAATAGTCTGATAACTTAATTGGTAAGAATGTTTGCAGTGCTGTTTGAATGAAAAGATACTCCTATCTTTTCTGCAATGTAATTAAAATATTATGGCCTTTTCTTGAGCCAGTATAAGTGTCATATTTCATATGGTCATATATTATAGACACACTGTTAGAGAACTTCAAAATGTCACCTAAAGAAACTCCAAAATTCAATGTTGGAGGATGTTTCATCTCTATAATTTATTACAAATGCCATTGTTAGGTTATGGATCCCCTTGATGAAAATTATTAAAACAGTGGCAACATCTAGTAATGCTATTAAGAACCATATCTTCAATAATTCCACAAGGTCAAGCAGATCCTACCCATTCTGGGATTTTCAATTAGAATAGAAAAGTTGGCATGTGAATTAGGAACTCTCACATACAATTGGAAGTACTATGAATTGGTACAAATATTTGAAAAAATTTCAAAAACAATGTTGAGTATAGAAAGCACATTTAAGAAAGACATATATATAATAAATCAATGTTTGTAAATTTAAGAACATTTTACAATATTATATATTAGTTAAGGATACTCACATATGCAATTAAAATTTATAACATGAACAGGAAGGATATACACCAACTTCAGACTATTGGTTACCTCTTAGGAAAGAGGGAGGAAGAGAGAGAAATGAGATCAGGAAGCAATGCCAAAAGGACTTCAATTACACCTGTGATGCTTCATTTCTTTCTTTAAAAAAAAAAAAAGATCAGGGGAAAAGAGAAGACAGAAGATAAGGTAGTAGGAAGCCTCTGAATATGTGAATTACAGGAAGCAGGTTGACTTATCAAACTATTTGGGATGTGGCAAAGCAGTAATTTTAAGCTTTCAGTCTGTCTGCTCCACTTTTTAAGGTAGAGAATATATATATATATATGTATATTCTTAAGTGTGTATGTGTGTATACATACACACATAGTTGAGAATTATTAAGCTGCCTGATGTTTTGCAGTATCCAAGTCAAGGAAGCATGGGTCTGTATTTTTGCCAATAATATTAAATATTTTATTGCTGCAAAAATTTCTAAGTGCTAACCGTACCCTGAATGACTCAGCATACAACTACTGGAACTCAAAAGGAACAAAAAACACAACCCCAAATAGCACATTCTAACCAATATAACTGGTTTCCAACCTTCTCCTCTCTGCCTCTTCACCAACATGACCTAGGAAAACATCAAGATTTATCCAAGCAAGGTGACCATTCTCAGTTCCTTTTCAGCCCTATGCTCTTTGGTGATTGGCTGTTTCAAGGTGAAGAATGCTGTGGATCGTGGATGGGTTTCCCCAGGCTTCTGGCAGTTTTAATTGTGGATTTGTCTTCTTCATTCCCTACTGTCCTGTTTCTCCCGGTGAGGTTAGGTAAGGCAGAAGAGCGTCCCAGTGGTACTGAAATCAGCCTGACTGTGGGGATAATGACAACCCAGAAATGATCTGTGATTCTCCAGGAAACTCATGGCCTAGAAGAAGAGAAAATCCTGCTGTCTAACCACTTACTTGGTACGATGGGATGCACTGAGAGCAGTTTTCAGTTTACCTAGAAAGGATTCTTCCAGTTTTCTATTTCCTTGTTTGCTTTTTTGTGTTCGGTTGCACACTTACATATTTCTCTATTTGCCTTAGTATATTTTAAAGGAGTATTTTATGGTGGGAATTTTTTATATGGAACTCAGCCTGGTGTAGGTATGAAAAATAGGATAGGGTAGAAAAGGGGCAAGTCTTTACAATCAGAAAATGAATGAAATGAAAGCAGATGGGAAAAGAAATGGGATTAGGAACAAGAGAAGGGGAGGTGCCTGGGAACAGAAGAATGAGGATTGAGGGGGGATTAATATCCTCTGTAACTTTTTAAAAAAATAACAAAACATATTTATGTATTGCTCATATAATACAAGCCTAATACAATTTAGTAAGAAATAGGGAAGGTGAGGACAGAGAAAAGAAATAGAGGGGAAAAGAAGAGAGGCAATGGTATCATAACTGAACACAGTAAAACACTTCTGGTGGCAAGGCAGGGTGGGAAGCAGCTTGGGGTCAACAAGAACAGTGCAGTTACAAAATACTCCACTCATGTATACATGGCCTAAGTGATGAGGCCAGGAGTAAAACCCAGATTTCCTGATTCCTGGCCCTGGGCCTTATGTATTAAATCATGTTGCCTCTGCTGTCAGATAATCATCTTGCATCTGGAACATAAATACACCAATTCAGATATGCATCTTGATCTTATCATGTGGTTAGCAATCCATGCTGTTATTACTGTCAATAGGACTGCATCGCATTAATACCATGTTCACTTTTTGGCTACAGATCTAGTGGCATAAGGTGAATAAATACAATATAGAATGTGGTCAAAGAAAATCACTCTCATTCCAAATACCACAAGACATAAGAGGAAGCTCCCAGGTAGTGCTACTGTGGAGAATCTTCAGAAAGCCAAACCCCCATTTACATTGCTTAGATTTCCTTTTTCACATTAATGAGTATTATATGCTACATGGACTGGAGAATTGATGGTCACAATTAGTTATTTGATGCATGATGAGTGATCATCATCAATGCAAGCTTTGATACTGAATCAATGTTAGAATAAACTGTATAGCTTGTGCTTTCCCCCTAAATGCATTGACTTCTCATGTTCAAAATGCTAGGTTGACTTAACAACCTGAATTATAATTTGTACACTTGTGTTCATGGCAGCATCACTCACAACAGCCAAAAGGTAGCAGCAACCCACGTATTCATCAATGGATAAATGGATGCACAAAACGTGGCATATACTATGGCACATAATGTGGCATATAATAATGGAATATTATTTAGCCTTAAAGAAGAAAATTCTGGTGCATGCTACAACATGGATGGACCTTGAAGACACTCTGCTAAGTGAAATAAGCCAGACACAAAAGGACAAGTATATGATTCCACTTATGTGAGCTATCTAGAATGTAAGGCAAATTCATAGACACAGAAAGTAGAATGGTGGTTGCCAGGGGCTGAAGGAGGGGTGGAAATAACAAATTAGTATTTAATGAGTACAGAGTTTCAGTTGGGAAAGACGAAAAATTCTGGAGGGGAATAGTGGTGATGGTTGTACAAAACTAGGCTGGGTGCAGCGGCTCACGTCTGTAATCCTAGCTCTCTTGGAGGCTGAGGTGGGAGGAACACTTGAGGCTGGAGTTTGAGACCAGCCTGAGCAAGAGCAAGACTCCGTCTCTACAAAAAATAGAAAAATTAGCCGGGCATGGTGGTGTGCGCCCGTAGTTCAGCTACTCGGGAGGCTGAGGCAGGAGGATCTCTTGAGCCCAGGAGTTTGAGGTTGTTGTGAGCTATGATGACACCCCCGCCCGCAGTCTAGCTGGGGTGACAGAGCAAAAAAAAAAAAAGTGTATATACATAATGCCACTGAATTGTATACTTAAAAATGGCTAAAATGATGAATTTTATGTTATGTATAAATTATCAAAATAAAAATCCTAAATACATTTTATCAATCACTTTTAATTTAAATATACTGTATACACCCTTAAGTTGTCCACAGGAAATTTGACTTAGCTATTTCCGATATTGATACTCACATTACAGTAGTTTCTTAGTACCTGCATAGCCTTCGAAGTATAGTCATGTGTTGTTTAATGACAGGGATGTTTTCTGGGGAATGCATTGTTAGGTGATCTCCCCATTGTGTGAACACCATTGAGTTTACTTACACAAACCTACTACACACTGAGGATATATGGTATAGCCTCTTGCTCCCAGGCTACACAGTATGCTACTGTGCTGAATACTGCAGGCAATTGTAACACAATGGTAAGTATTTGCGTATCTTACATATCTAAACATAGAAAAAGTACAGTAAAAATATGATATTACAATCTTATGGGACCACCATCATATATGTAGTTTGTCATTGACCAAAATGTCATCATGGAGCATGTAACTGTACTTGCTTAAGCAAAGGAAATTGAACCTAATACATCTCAAAAGAGAAATTGGGACCAGGCATAGTGGCTCATGCCTGTAATCCTAGCATTCTGGGAGGCTGAGGCGGGAGGATCATTTCAGCTCAGAAGTTTGAGACCAGCCTGAGCAAGAGCAAGACCCTGTCTCTACTAAAAAAAATATAGAAAGAAATTAGCTAGACAACTAAAAATATATAGAAAAAATTAGCCGGGCATAGCGGTGCATGCCTGTAGTCCCAGCTACTCAGGAGGCTGAGGCAGAAGGATTGCTTGAGCCCAGGAGTTTGAGGTTGCTGTGAGCAAGGCTGATGCCACAGCACTCACTCTAGCCAGGGCAACAAAAGCGAGGCTCTGTCTCAAAAAAAAAAAAAAAAAAAAAGAGAAGCTGAGTGTTGTGTCAGAATTCAAGTGATATAATCTGGATTACCACATAGCATGCCAATATTAGGGAAGATAAAATTAATATGTTGTAATTTTGTAATCTATGGTCTGCTTCTGAGCTTTATGCCTGTAAATGCTATTTTTGAAGTCCAAATGAGAAGTTCCGGAAGTGGTCATTGTAAATAGTTTTCGTATTTCATCTTCTGGCCTGGCTACAAACATCTCTTCCCATCAGTGCTCCTTTGGGATCTTTTCTGGATTAAGGATATTATTTGGATGAAATTACTCCCTGAAAGCTGATTGACCCACAGTAACTGGGTAAACTAGAGAGGCTGTCATGTAGAGATTGCCTCTGCCTACAGGGCCTGGCTAACCCTGTAGCCGTTGGAGCCATCATCAGTCTGGGCTTCATATCTGCTGAGGAAGATTGACGTTATCTTGTGTCTTTGATTCAAGCAAATACCCTAGGTAGAGTCTAATCACTGCCTGAGAGTGTTATGTGAGAAGAGCTGAGTACTACCACCTCAGGAATGAGAAAACAAATAGAATCACAGTTCTTAGAATTTAACTAGTCCTTAAGGAATAATTTGGTGAGTTTCCAATCTCAAATTCATTCTTTCCATCAGTCAGCCAGTCATCCAATTGTTATTAATCACCTGCTGCGTATCAGGCACTGTGATGGTCCAATCTAGTGGGGAGAAAATAACTATAGTAAAAACGATCTAACCAGTTTGTGAGAGGTATGAAATTGTGTAAGGATTCTGAGAGAGAGAGATTCTTTTTGATTGCAGATTTATGAAAAGTCTTCATGGAAATAGACATTGCAACTAGGTGAGAGTGTGAGAAGGCTACACCGGCAAATACCACAAGGAGGTACACGTGGTGATTGTGCAAGGAATAGCAGCCAGACGTGCTGGGCTGAAGTATACAGTATAATTTGCAAGAGGCAATATGGCTAGAAAATTAGGGCAGGACGTAATATAGAGTATCATGTTGGAGATTTTGGGAGAATATACACGGTTTGTGAAAAAAGGAAAGATTACAACCAGAAGTGCAGCTAGGTTTTTACATCAAGGAGCAAACCTAGAGGAGGGGTTGAAAATCAGTGGCAGTGTGGAGAGTGCAAGTAATGGACGTGACTCTTTTTTTTATATGGTACTCTTTTTTATTGTCTTCTCTCTGAGTCTCACAGTGCATCTACTGATGTGAGAATCACACATCGAACAGACTGACCATTGTGTTCATAAAATTTTCTTAAAAGCAAGGCCTCTCAAAATTTTAAAATCCATACAAATCACCCGGGAATCTTGTTATATTTCAGATTCTGATTCAATAATCTGGGGTGAGGCCCTAAAATCTGCATTTCCGAAAAGCTTCAAGCTGCTGCTGCTGCCGTTCCTGGGAGGACACTGGGAGTAACCAGACTTTAAAGTCTTAAGTTCTCACAACCATTTCATCAACTTACTCCCTTATAAAGTGTTGAAAGGATACAACTTTTGGACACTCTGCTCCTGGGGCCCACGACCATTTCTACTGTACCCACAATTGCTCCCTTCCTGCGCTCCCAGCCCAGGATCCCCAAGGTTTAGGGTTCCATGTCTGGAAAATGAACTGGGCTTTGGTAGAATAGATTAGAGAAGGGAGAGCCTGCCATTAGGTGCTACAGTCAAGGTGAGTTGACAAGGGCTTCTTGATGAGGAGCTGCAGAAACATACATAATATGGGGTGCTTGGAATAAGTGAGACTCATCTGACTTATGGTATGATCCATCTGAGATTTGTAACCATTTAAAAAATCAAATTAACCAACACACACAAACTACTAAGCTAATGAGTCCTGACCACTCACCACCTGCCTGTTCTACCTCTGGCTGCAGGTAGCTTGTGAGCAGGCTTGGATCAATTAGTCAATGTAATTGAAGCCAAATGTAATTAATTATGTAATTTCTGGTTGTTCAAGTTTAATTCACTAAATCACATTATGAAACTGGGGCATTTTGAAGGATTAGTAAGAAAAGGGAAACAGACTTGAGTAAAGCTTTCCCAGCAACTATACCACATGTATTATTTCTTGACCTGCCACCCTTAGGAGTGAAGAAGATGCTCTAAACTCCCCACTATCATTGATAAAAACCCATGTGTCCTGTGCACTCGTGGGTTTGTGATCAAGTGGCCACTAGGGCAAAAACATAAACGGTCTGTTACACCTGATGGGATGGGCCGCTGGGGAGGTCACTAGCAAGACTGAGAAACTATTCTTATTTCTGGACATTTGAAGTTCTTATTTTGCGAATTGCCTACTCATGTACTTTGCTCTTCTCTGGTAGCCATCTTTTTAAATACTAACATTAGTATTTTGTATGTTTGGGATAGTAACAAATACTCATGGTGAGTATTTCATCTCATATGCATTAAATTTGGTCTGTTAAATATGTGACCAATATTTTCTCCCAGTATGTTTTATGTTTTTGTGTTTTTTTTTGAGACAGGGTCTTGCTCTGTCGCCCGGGCTAGAGTGCTGTGGCGTCAGCCTCACTCACAGCAACCTCCAACTCCTGGGCTCAAGCGATCCTCCTGCCTCAGCCTCCCGGGTAGCTGGAACTACAGGCGTGCACCACCATGCCCGGCTAATTTTTCTATATATTTTTAGTTTTCCAGCTAATTTCTTTCTATTTATAGTAGAGACGGGGGTCTCACTCTTGCCCAGGCTGGTCTCAAACTCCTGACCTTGAGCGATCCTCCCACCTCGGCCTCCCAGAGTGCTAGGATTACAGGTGTGAGCCACCGCGCCTGGCCTGTTTTATGTTTTAATTTGTATTATGTCAAGATAAGAAGACTAGCATCTTCAGCCTTTGGTATAGTTGACAGTAGTCAAATCTGTCAATCTTTTCATTTGCGATGTTTGCCTTTCATGTCATATTTAGGTTTTGCACAGATATTTATACAGGTACACTGTGTTCATTTTAAAAGGGATAAGTACTTGTACTATATTTAAGGGACTAAAGGCATTAGGCCAGATGGTATGGGGACAATTATCATGAAGGATGGCATTAGAAATTAGGGACCACAGAGTATAGGCTGGTGCCAGAATGGTGAATTTTGTGGTTGAGGCAAATCACAGTTTACTTAATCTGTATAGAGCATAGTAGTAATCCATCCTCTAATGTCATTGGATGCATGTATTGAAGAGATATGTGTTGACCAAGTCACCTGATATTCTCCTTACTCAAATGGGGGCTGGGAGGGAAAGGTTCTACCTGTTGTCACCAGTTAGCAACAGGCATAAAGTATAACCAGCCTATATAGTAAACTTGGAGCTTATAAACTGAAACATGACTTTAATATGTAAAGTCCATGTATATATTAAAATGAGAAAGAGTGATAGAACGCTACGTACAACGAAAGTGTGATGTCATCAACTCAAGAACAAGAGAGAAGGCTGACAGCTGATGTCATTGCATCTGTGGCCTGTGTAGGCTGAGGGTACCGTGACTGTCCATGTGAACGTCTCGTCCCCTGCCTGTATTTCTAATCACCAGAGTTGGGATATCACTGCTGCCAGTCAGTGACAACTAAATTCCTTTGCTCTGAATTTATATTCATCATACAACCTTCAGTTCATAATTTAGTTTCCCAAGCAGAGTTCCCTAGTGGGAAGGCAATGCTCAAATGAACCAGTACCAATATTCTGACTAGCCTTGCAGATAAGTGTATCTTTGTGAATTATTTAGTCCTTTAGTAAAGTAGGTGATGTTTGGCACCATCTCCCTGCCCCAGTTGTTCCCCTACTGACTGATCCATTTGGAAGGTGAAAGTTTCCAAGCTAATACTGTCCATGCCATGGCCTACAAGGCCCACTGTGTGCCTCCAACATCCATATACCTCTGCCACAGATTATTCTCTCCATACGCTGGCAAACATTGAATAGCTTTTCCTTTTCTTACTTTTACCCAGCGATATCCACTGACCTACATGTGGTGTTCCACGTAACACACATGTGCTGGCAATTATTGTGACAGAAAGTAGAGAGGAGAGAGAAGGGTCACAAAGGATAGAGGAGGTGGAGCATTTCATAGTTTATCAAGATATGAAAACTGGCACCTAGTTTTTTTATGCACTGGAAATAATTACTGGCCTCATGTGCTTTGGGTCTGTATAAGCAGTTTTTCGAAGGCCTAAGCAAACGTAGTAGAATAACAAATTTCTATGTCTGCGTAAGTGAGAGCTGTGATCCTGGTCCTTTGGTTCCCCCTGGAAATACTCTATTTGGTCCCAAGGGTACTGTGATTAATTGGCATGATAGATAATACACATGTGAATATTTACAAGTGGAGGCAAATCAGTAATTTGGGGTTATTTGGTTAAAGAAACTACTGATTGGTGAAGACAGAAATATAAACAATCTTAAAGGGTACAGAAGGGAGGTAAGATGCACAGAGAAGAGAGATGTCACTGATTCAACAAAACTTTTTTTTAAGCATTTACTATGTGCCAGGCACTGCTTTAGGCATTTGGGATACATCAGTGAACAATAAAAAGCCAGCTTCCTCTCCTCTTAGGATGTAATTCTAGAAAGAAGAGACAGACAATATGCAGCAGACATACCAAATAAGTAAATTATAAGGTATTTCAAGAGGTGATACATGCTATAGAAAAAGAATGGTAGAGCAAGGTAAGTGTGATTGAAATGTGGAGTGGGCGTGGGCAGGTTGAGATCGTAAAAACAGGTGGTGGGGGGGAAGTTTCGTTGAGAAGATGAGATCAAAGAGTTGAAGGAGGTGAAAAAACAAGACTGTAGCTATCTGGAGGCAGAACATTCCCAGGAGAGAGAGAGAGAGAGAGAGAGAACCACCAGTATGAGGCCCTGTATATATCTGAGAATTTGAAAGTTCCCTGTGTTTAAAACAAAACAAAACAAAATCTTGTGTCCTGAAAAGATTCCCAAAGCTTTCCTATGCTGGCCAAAAAAGTAAAGGTGCGTATCCACCTAGATAATGGACGGTTATTCCTAGAGTTTTAGATCACATGCAGGGACCAAAAAGAGCAAGCTTATTTGGTGACAGACTGTGAGAAGGACCAGCTGACAGTTACGTACTTACAAGGAAAGGACATGGGTGG
>RJWJ010015506.1:0-36053 GCA_004363605.1 Indri indri | reverse complement strand
AGTGAAAAGAGGATCTACCTTGGTATTTTCATAACAAAAGTCCTGAAGTGTACTTTGATTGGACCAGCTCTCCTGCTCAGTACTGAAACAAGGTCAGTGGCCAAATCATGATTGCTTCTCAAGCTAGTATGAGTCTAGCCCTGAAGTAGGGAAGGGTAATTCAATTCAAAACTCTTGGTTGAAAAATGGTGGGGTAGGGAAAAGTTCCCTATACATGGGATAAGCTTTATTGTATTAATTTTTTTACATTGATTTTGACTGCTCAGAGACTTTTGCAAATTATTTTTTTCTTTTTTTTTCTTTTTTCTGGCTACATTTGAATTTACACAGAGTAGGCTGCCAGTTTGCTTAATTCTAGACAGCAAGGAATAAATCACAAGGAATAAATCAGGACAAGATAAAGGTGAGAAGCAAAAATTGACCTTAAGCAGATGGAATGATTCTGTAAGAGCAGGACTGAGACTGCTGGAGCCCAACTTGGATTGTTCAGCTGTAGTTATCTCACATGATATTCTTCTACACTGGGAAATTTACCCACGTAGAAAGATACTGTGTCCTGGTGGGTATACCTGGTTGTATATTCGTGGGTGGGTGTTATCTACAACAAGACCCACTATACTAATAAGAGTCAACATTTTTCCAAAGTTGGCATTCCAATGGTCATTCAGGATGGAAAGGAAGGATTTAGAATTAGGATCTGAGCATCTAGAAAAGGGAACTTCCTCCAATGCATTCCTTTTTAAATAGAAACTGACCTTTGTAACCAGAAACCAAGAACAGAAGGAGCCAATAGGGTACCCACCCAACCCCATTGAGGGCTTAACTATAAACCCTGGGAGTATTCATATGTAGTTTTGAGCTTTAATTATTTTTTAGAAATGTACTGAAGCTTTCTTCTATTATTCCCCAAGTCTTGAATAAAGTCTTGTTAAATGCTAAGGTAGAGGAGGGAGAAAGTTAAGAAATGAGCCCACTGCCATACCCGACAGAAAGTGACAGAGGAAGGGAACATAAAACAAAGAAAAGTAGGGAGTTAGATGGCAATTAGCAACCTATACAAATTTGTAGGCATTTGGGGGTAACTTGGTGGCACTTGAAATGAAAATCATTTTGCAGACTAAGCTTCCCTGAAATCATACAGAATAGGAGTACCGACTATTTTTGAAGTATGAACCCATAAGTAGATACAATAATACAATGTCAAAGGAGATACAGATAGGTAGATTTAGAGTGTCAGGCAACGTTGGAATCCTATAAAACATGATTTGAAGAACAATGTATAATCACACAAAAAGATATTCAATAAACATTGCTAATAATTACAAAGTAATATGAATGCTAATACTAACGTTTTATAAACACATATAAGTAACATAGGAGGAGAAAGGAGTAGAAGGAATTATACTAAGCTGTTAAAAGACTTTATCAATAGTTTATAGGGTTATATTTTTTCTTTCATTTTGCTAACCACTATAGAATTTCAATAATAAATACGTATTACTGTTAGGCAGACAGCGAGGGACCTCCGGCCCTCCTGGGGACAAAAGCGGCCACCTGGAGCAAGTGCCACACTGGGGGAGGAGGGAATGCTCTACCAAACTGCCAATCGGAACTTAATAAGCCAACTGCAAAAGAATGCAGAGGATTCCCTAGCCCCTGAGCCAAGCAACACAGGCACAACAGGGTCTGGAAACTGACCTAGAACAACCTAAGGCTAATTATCATATCATTAGCTTAAATCTACTTTTTGGTTCAGCCCCCAAAATGGGCTTTCAGAGAGGTTCATGAGAGATTTGCATGCAGTTATATAATTCCCAACTGTCTATCAAAGTGATTGTATTGGGACGTTTGAACCACGAGGAGGGTCCAGCCTAGGCACTACAAAATAGGACCCCAGACCATAATCAGGTCCCTCCTGTTATGACAGAGGGATCTGTTCTTTGTTGCGAACGTATCTTACTTTACTCAATAAACTTCACGTCATGCTTGCCTTAGTTTGGTGTGTTTGGTCATTCTTCAGCCAAAAGCATACCAAGAACTGAGAACAGACAACTATTAAAATGATCCAACATTACCTTTGGAAAATAGAAATGGCAACCCAAGTGTCCATCAATACACGAGTGGATTAATAAAATGTGGTATATGTATACCATGGAGTACTATTCAGCTTTAAGAAACAATGGTGATATAGCACCTCTTGTATACTCCTGGATAGAGCTGGAACGCATTCTACTAAGTGAAGTATCCCAAGAATGGAAAAACAAGCACCACACGTACTCACCATCAAATTGGCATTAACTGATCAACACATAAGTGTACATATAAGAATAACATCTACTGGATGTCGGGCAGGGGGGAGGGGGAAGGGGGAAGGGATGGGTATATGCATATGCAAAGAGTGCAATGTGTACCATCCGAGAGATGGACATGCTTGAAACTCGGACTCAGGGGGGAGGGGGGGTAAGAGCAATATACGTAACCTAAACATCTATACCCCCATAATATGCTGAAATAAAAAAAAAAAAAAGAAATCTGAAGAAAAAAAAAGAAATGGACACTTTCAACTAAGTTATAACTGATTTTAAAAATGGGAGTATTTAAAGTGACTAAGTCCAGGATATTTGTGGGACAATAATATGTAATAGTTGAACACTGTACTTGAATAATGCCTTCTCACTATAATAGCTCATCTCATAAAACTTCTCTCGAGTTGGATATAAAATAATTTTATGAGTCAGGTTTGAAAGTGAAGTTGGAAATGGGGGTAGGGGGAATAAAGAGGAAGTAGATGTCAATGCAAGTTTCAAAAAAGTCTTCCCATGATATTAGAAATCACTGCCAATGAACATTTTCTTGTACATTGAATCATTTCACCTGAGAAAGACTATCAGTATGTTTGAATTCCTGCCAACATTGCTAATGGTGGCATCTCAGCTATATCTGGGTTAACTTGGAAAAAAATCAATTTATTATAATTACTAAATTAAATTGTAGAGGACATTTTGGGTCACATGTAGCCCGGAACTGGGAATGTTTCCTTGTTCTGTTCCGAGAACATGCCTGGGGGCTTGCACGTGAGCCAGGGCACCCTGACCCTGCACACAGGAGGGGCTAGAGAGCTTCGGATGCAAACATCGGCTCTCGGGGAGACAAAACAACAAGGAATAGAGCGTGCTGAGTCGGGACAGGGTGGGAACAAAGAAATTGCGGTGGGACAGTTGCCAAACAGGCTGTGTTATAAATAAAGATGCTGCAGCAGTAAGGACTGCAGTCTTGTACTGCCTTTTATGTGTGTATGTCTGTTTGTCTCTTTGTGTTCATTCCTCGTCCCTAGGCAGGCCACGACATTAAATAATTTACATTCCTTTTATTTTAAGACATTCTAATAAAACAGAGTTAAACAACAGATAACCACCTTTCTTAATAAGGAGAAGTCTGAATGTTTGTGTCCTGCCCAAAATTTCTATGTTGAAATCCTAACCCCCAAGGTGATGGTATTAGGAGATGTGGTCTTTTGGCTTGTGACTAAGTCATGAGTTGATTAGTGCCCTTATAAAAGAGGCCCTAGATAGCTGCCTTGCCCCTTCTACCATGTGATGACACAGTGTGAAGGAACCATCTATGAACCAGAAAATGGGAACTCACCAGACACTGAGTCTGCTGGTACCTTGATCTTAAACTTCCTAGATCCCAGAACTATTAATAATAAGTTTTTATTGTTTATGAGCTACCCAGTTTATGGTATTTTATTAAACCAGTCTGAATGAACTAAGACAAGAGGAAAGGATGGGAAAAAAATATTTCCTTTAGCAGTTGAAAGAAAATTAACCATAGTTTTTTCTTTTAGCCAATAATATGTCACATCAAGGCACAAAGGAAAAAGGAATATTAAAAAATACTTTATTTTTTAAGTCTACTTGATTCAGTAGCTAATTTTTTCAAAAAGTAAATAAAATAATTCTTTCTAAATATTAAAATAATGAAAACTATTATCATTGCCTTTAAGTACTATTATTCATTTTTATATGCCCAGAATTTTAACATATTTTGGTAAATTTAACTTACCAAGGCATATAAATCTATTCAACCAATTCTAAGTAATTTATTTTTATAAAATTAATTTTAATAATTCAAAAATATGATCCTTTAAAGGATGATTATCTAATTTGTATGCTCCTTAACACTTTCTTTTTGTTCTTTTATACCAGCAGACTTTCGATAATTTTGCTAAAGAAAGGAGAAGTTAGACAGGCACGATAGCATGGAACCTAACAGTTTCTATTCCCAAGATGATATATTAAGAGTTGAAAGGGAACCACAAGGGACATAGACCTCACATCAATGTAGAGTGACCAACAATCAGAAAAAAAGACAAAGTTCTTGTTCAAGAATGGGAAATACAGGGTCTAACTCCCAGCCTAAATCAAAATATATTTTGGAACCAGCACATAAAGGATTTGACATTGAAAGAATAAGAAAAATCTGTTAATAATGAATATATTAAGAGATCTTTCTAAATATGTTTTAATAGAAAAGTACAGAATAGTAACAAGGGCTCAGTGGAATAACAAATGCTAAAATGCATTGCTATGCAAAAGATGAGCTAGTCAGGAAGATAGAGTACATAATGGAATGAAAAGAAATAAAATATAGGCAATTCTTATTTTATGATTAAACTTTCATCCTCCTATCATCTTACTAGTCTAAAAATCGCATACATGACAGTTTCCCCAATTCGGGGCCCTCATTCTTCAGTTTCTGAAGGCTTAAAGCAGACAATATTTTGCCTTGCTTAGGACAAACTTGCCATCTAGTGAAAATAACTGGTAACTACAGAATGTGAGAATATGCCCAGTGCACTCAAACATGCATGCATTACCTCGTCACTTTAACTATCTTTTCCTTTTTGAAAATTCAAGGAATATTTATAAAGTTCCTATTATTAACTGTGGTTTGGAGATACAATGATGGTCAAAAATTAACGTGGTTCTTAAAAATACAGGGGAGAAGATATACGTCATTAAAATAATCACCAATTATATGTAAAAATGACAGCAGATATAACAAATTCCGTAGCACTACGTACCGTATTAATTCATCCAATATTCATAACAAGCCTATGAGGTATACATATTATTATCTCTATTTTACAGATTTGAAAATTGAGGCACACAGATTCAGTAACTTACCCTAGGCCACACAACAGAGCAGGAATATAAACCACAGATACTGACTCCAAAATCTGTGCTTTTAGCCAGCTCTGAAGGTAAAACTGAAAATGTGACAAATGCAATAAAGATAAATATATGATTGGACAACCTTCATTCATTCATTTATTCATTTGTTTACTCATTTATTCAGTAAGTATTTATCGAGTGCCTACCATGTGCCCGGTACTATTTTGGGACAGAGTATAAAGTAACAAACATGACAAAGGCCCTAACCTCATAGAGCTTATACCATAAACACACACACACGTTAATACATATTTCTAAGTTGTTATATTACAAGAAGTCAATAATGCAGGGTAAGTGATTAATGATCGGTAAGTGAGGAGGAACACTATTTCCAGAGCAGGCGTGAAAGTCCTCTCTGAAGAAAGGACATCTGAATAAATGTGAAGGATATGAGCATCTGGAAGAAGAATGTTAGAGAGAAAAAATGGAAAGGACATTAGGAGGAATTCTAGTTTTTCTTCGGCAACCCCACCCCTACTGCAGCAAGAGTGACTAAAGGGACATGATCATGAAGCAGGGTAGTAGGACATGAGATTACGTAAGTACCTAGAAAGGCTTTGTATGACAAGATAAATACTTTAGATTTTATTTCTATTGCAATGAAAAACCAATTAAAGGTTTCAAAAAGGGAAGTAATGTGACTTAATTTATATTTTTAAAGATCATACTGATTATTGTGAGAAGAGAAGACTGTAAAGTATCTACGGTAGAAGCAAGGAAACAGATCAAGAGGCTCCTGCAACATTCCAGGTAAGAGTTAATGATGAAGAGATAATGATGAAATCTAATAATAGTCAATCAAAACAAATTTGGAAATAATTATATAAAAGTGAAACTATAAGTGCCATAACAGAAGGCAAAGAGTATACAGGAAATCAAATGAAAGGTCACATTAAAATAAGGATCAAGAAAATCATTAAGGGGGTGGCATATGTAGCAAATTTGAGTATAAAGACACAAGAATACATGGGTGTCTTCAAGGTGTAGATAGTTCAGCTTCCACGTAGCATAAGGTGAACATAAGGGCAAAACACGAGTCAAATGGAAAAACTAAAAGGATTAGGGTATAAAAATTAATCCCTCCCTTATTTTTATTTATTTTCTCCGCTTTTTTATACAGCTTCCAGGAGAGCCCTACCACAACTCAGTTATACACTGGTTTCTATGCAATATGGTATACAGAACTTTTTAATATCTTTGACAGTGTTGGGCACAAAAAACATTCAGACGTTATTAACAAATCTGCTCAAAGACCACCAGACTATGATAGATCTATGGTCTGAAAAAGCTAAGGTTACTAATTTGCTGCAGTAAGAGAGACTGCACGCACGTAAGAGGAATGCTGGGACATTTCACCAATGAAGAGCTAGTGTTCTAATTGGTTTTGGAGCAAAGTGGGATTTAAATAAAATTTAAATGAACAGTTCTTTGACAGGCTGAAAGCAAAGCAGAGCTGTATTTAGCATCAGGCCTGGACTGAGAAGTGGGCATGGGGTCCTGTTTCCTTGGAAACTATAAAATCAAGATGAACGCGGAATCATGTGTTTGAAGACATATTATTCGAAGATTTGCACCCGGGTAGAAAATTGAGGCTGCTTCTCTGTGTCAAAGTGCCCACATAGCTCAGCTCCCCAGAAAACAGTAGGATGTTCCCATCTCACTCATATGATTTCGTAAAGCAAAGTTTCTGATAGTCTACGATTTTGGAGAAAAAACTTTTTCAATGCTGTCATTGGAGTTAATTAACAAAAGAAGTCTTTTTACAGTTTTATACCACTATAGCTTTTAACATATTTATTAAAGTTTAATTTTATAAAATACTTTGGTTTTGCTGTGACTCAGGAGTAAGCCTGTCTTGGGAATGAACGAGGAGGAGACCACAGGAACTTAAGAGAGATAAGTGGGGGAACACGCTGTCATTTGCTCAGGTCACTTATTAGCTGGTCCTAAGAACTTTGAGCTTTCCTGGAAAATAACTGATATCCAGACCAGCAAATCACTGTAGGAGGTAGCTGGACTCACTCCAAGTGTATAGGGCCCTACCCAAGAGGTTTATCTGCTGGGGTGGGGTGAATTACATCAAGTGGTTAACGAAGGAAAAACTGAAGAGGAAATCACGTAAGTGGTCAGCCAGAAAGTACGTCACTGGTATCATGAAACTATATAGCAGAGATATTGCAGGGCCCTCCAAAGTAGCGGTTCCCAACCTTTTTTGGCACCAGGCACTGGTTGCATGGAAGAAAATTTTTTCACAGGGGTTGGGGAAGGGTAGGTTGGGGTTGGTGGAGCAGCTATAAATACAGATGATGCTTCATGAAGCTTCCCTTGCTCTCCTGCTGCTTACCTCCTGCTGCGCAGCTCCCCACCACGACCACTTCCTAAGTTTCCTAGACAATTTTTTCCACAGGTGTAGTGGGGGGCGTAGGGGAGAAAGTGGTCATGGCAGCAGAGTTCTGACGCCTGGTCCCTAACAGGCCACAGACTAGTACCGCAGCTCCAAAGGACAACCAAAGTGCCCTGTATATTTATTTGGTTGCCTGCCATGAGAGGACATTAACAGCCAGGAGAGAACTACCTCTTTTCCCAAAGGATTCTCAAGCAGGAAGAGAAGGAGGTGAAGGACTAGGGAAAGAAAACCCTGTTACCTTCACCACTACAGGTTTTCTGAGCTTAGAGAAGTATTTAAGCTTTGAAGTGAGATTAGTATTTAAAATTTGACTGAAAGAGAATCTTAATTATAAATAAAAGACTATTTAAATTCAAAATCAATAGGAAAGCTAAGCATTATGGCAGAGAAGGGAGATCCAATACAGCATATTTGAAGCTGTAAAATGAAGGATTTTTTTTGTTTTTGTTTTTTTGAATTTTTTTTCTGGCAGGTCCATTAAGCCCAGCTAATTCAACCATTCATCAGATTGGTTACATACAGATGCTTTTAAGATATATTTGAAAATCAGAATTGTTGGGTCAAAAAACATTTACATTTTATCCAAATAAATATTAAGATTTACTTTTCTAACAGCTTGTGAGAAAAATTGGCACTCACATACACACCATTAGATTTTATGGCTTTGTAAAATGTTTTCCAGTTTGATAGTTGAAAATTAGTATCTTCTTGAGGGGTCTAATTGGCATTTCCCCTTACTACTAGTGAGGTTAAACATCTTCCCATACATTAATGATCTATCTAGATTTCCTTTATTTGAAAATTACCTGTTTACATTCTTTACAAATTTTTTCTTATAGAAAAAATTCTTTTCCCAATTATTCTGGTAACAACTATATTTTCTGACACTTTAGCATTTATCTGTAATTTAATTTTTACATATTATATGAGAGGGTAGTCTAGCATTGCCATCTTACAGAAAGACAACTATTTATGCCCGTACCATTTATTAGCAGAATCCTTTTCTCTAGGCATCTTCTGGTATGTTTAATACATTTCAATTCTTTGATTGACTAATACATATTTAAATGTATAGGCTTATATACAGGAAAATAGCCTTCCAGAAGGCATACATTTTAAAAATGTATATGTTAAACAAATGGATTACTAATTATAAATGCAGTTAAGAAAATATTTTAGAACAGAGAATTTTTCTGGTGCTACTTCCCATGGCTGGATTCCATGCCAGAATAGCAAACATAAGCAAGTTATATCCCATTGTAAAAGGCTGATTACCCTAGCAATAGCCAGAAGTTCATATAAATCTAACCTCTGTTCACTTGTTATTTAAAGGCAAGGAATAAACCTATAAATGACTATACATGAGATCCACACAGTCATCTATCAATAAGAAACAAAAAAAAATGACATTTTATCTTTCTAATAATTTTGCATAGAAATCTTTGACTTGGTTTCTTAAAGTTGTCACACAAACCAATGCATATATAATCCCTGGCTGTCAGCATGACGCCTTTCATTTTCTTGTGAATAACACTGATTTACATGTTTTAACACTAGTGATCATTAATCTATTTGTAAGGTACTATGCTAATGCTTGGAGGATATAAAGATGAATATAACAATTCTTTCTTCAAGGAGTTTACCATTAATAAGCAAATTATATACACAGTTAATAATAAAATCTATATATGGTAACTTCTATAACAGAAGTGAAAACTACTGTAATAATAAATGGGATGAAGACATAAATTCTGCCTTAGGAAAAAGAAAAAGTCTTTGATGATGGTTGTTTTAAGTTACTAAGTTTTGGGGTAGCTTATTATACAGCAACAACCAAATCACTGAAAAATCTAGCCTCCAGTCTTTCGGCCCTTGCAATACAGAGAAAAGAACAGAAGAGGCAGAGATGGTGTTGACTGAAAACAGACAATTTACTGAGAAGGTCCCATTTGAGCACCCAAAGAAAGCCAGAGAGCTAACCATGCAGATATCTGTGGGAAAAGCACTCCTGAAAGAGAGAACAGCAAGTGCAAAGATCTCAGTCATGGGTCTGAAGAGTTCAAGAACAGCCAAGAGGGCAGTGTGTCTAAAGTAGAGTAAAGGAGGAAAAGAATAGATGAAGTCAGAAAAGTAATGTACTGGGGCAGTCAGATCATGTACGGTCTTATAGATAAGAAGAATTTCAGCTTTTATTCTAACTAAGAGGAAAAGCCACTGCAGGGTTTTGAATGCAATTTGGTAGTCATCAATACAGGGTGGTTTTTAAAGCCATAAAACTGGATGAGATGACCTGGCTAGTATATGCAGGCAAAAAGAAAAAAGATTGAGCCCTGGGAAATTCCATCCTTTGGAGGTCAAGGAGATGAGGAGGAATCAGTAAAATAAACAGAAAGAATGACCAGAATGATAGGAGAAACACTGGGCAAGAATGTTACCCAGCAAGCCAAATGAGGGCAGTTTGGTTTTTTTTTGTTGTTTGTGGGTTTTATTTATTTTTTGGGGGGGTTGTTTTTACAGCAGAGAGTAAACAACTATGTTTAGCGACTGAAGCTTACAGATAAAGTAGGATACAATCTGAGAAATGAACCTTAGATTTAGCAATATGTAGAGGTCACTGACGACCTCAAGAGGGGAAATTTCAGAAGAATAGTGGGAGAAACAAACCTGACTGGAATAGACTAAACAAAATACGGGAGAAAAAAATTGGAGACAACAAATAAAAACCACTGTTTCTAAGAGTTTTGCTATTAACAGAAAGAAATGGAGTGGTAGCTAGAAAGTGGAAAAAGAGAGTTTTAAAAAAATTATTTTATTCATTTTTGCTTTTACAAAAGGGTAAATGATATTATATGTATGTACTGATGAGTAAGACTAGTAGATTACATGAGAAGGCAGGGGATCTAGTTCCCAAGTGAGAGGTTACTAAACATACACAGGGAGGATATGAGGGCAATCTGGCTGTGACATCTGTCACCTATTGATCACCATGTGGATTTCGCTGATCTGGCTGCCCTTCCTCCCTCACTGTTCCATATGCATCCCTCCCAAAGCCGCACACTCTATCAAAGAAGATGGCCTTACCTGACACAGGAGGACTACTCTTTGGTAAGGATATACAAGTAGCAGCGTTCCCCTGCTAGAACTTCTGAACAAGCCCTGAAGGAAGACAGGGAAAAGCCTGCAAAGGATAGTGTTTAAAACAGCATGATCACTCCAATCAGTTTATACCACTACCCTGTCTCTTTCATTTTTCCAACGCACTATCATTCTCTGAAAGGAATTCTATTTACATGCTTTAGTCTGTCTTAATACTACAGTGTAAGCATCAACAGGGCAAGGATTGTCTGTCTTGTTGCTCCTCTCAACTACTCAATGTTGGCATTCACCATGTATCTATCCTGGGTTCTCTTCTATCTACACCCTCTTTCATCCTTTGGGTATAAATACCATATAGGTTAATGACAGATAAGTATCCAGTGGTGACCTTTCCCCAGAATGCCATACATACACATCTAACTGCCTAACTGAAACAGGGATACTGAACAGGTGCCTTAAACTTAATATATGTTCCTCCAACCCCCATACCCCCACTACAGTTCCTGACCTAGCTACACTTTAGGCAGCCTTCTCATGCTCAGTAAACAGCATCATCTTCTACAGATACTAGACAGTTTGAGACTTAAGCCAAAAATCCAGAACTTACCATTGATTACCCTCCTTCATGTCCAAGCTCCTATCAATTTTACTTCCAGAACATCTCTAAATTCTAGCTCTTTCTCTGCATGCCTACTTTTGCAAACTATTCCAGCAGTTTTTTTGTTTTTCTTTTTGCCTGGACTTCTGTAGTAGTCTAGTTGGTCTTCCTGCTTCTAGTCTATACTTTTAGTCATACTACAACCAAAGAGAAATTTTCACACCTAAAATTTGATCACCCCTCCACACAGACACCTCTATTAAAAAATCTGTCAGTTTCCAATTGCTCTTCAGATAATCAAGGTTCCTAACAAACCTACAGGGTCCACATGGTCTGGCTCTGCCTAGTTGATATTGGGGAGGGTGTTCTCCTCATGTTTTTTCGTTTTTATTAATGTCTGTCCCTCTCCTGTCCCCAGCCAATGCTCCATGAAAGCAAAACTTCGACATACTGTTTACCGCTGTATCTTTTAACATCTACCCAAGTAGCAAATAAAAAAAGCAGTAAGAGGCACCCTGGTTTTCCAGAGTATAGCAGCTGCACCTAGGATAGTCTCTCTCCTTAGAATCCTAAGGCCCTCTGTGTGGGGTAAGGGGTACATTTCTGACCCTCTTGGAATGAACTCTGTCTCCTCCCTCTATTCAGAATCTAGGCAGAATATTGGATCAGAGTGTAGATCACAGTCAGAAAACCAGGAGTCAAATCCCAGTTCTTCCATTTACCAGCTATGTAACTTAGCATCAGTGTTCTCAACTGTAAAATGGGGAAAAGAGTACCTACATACATATGTATAACTTATTTATTACGGTACCTCTTCTTACAGGCTGCGAATTCTGTGAAATGAACCGGGTCAGGAACTTACCAGGTTGTTATATGCCCACTGATTCAAGGAAACAAAACACTTCTCGTCTCAACTTTTTGTCCCTTTCACTTTCTTCTACATGGGCCCTAATGTGCTTACTGAAGAACCGGCTATCTTTAGGTTTAACCGCCCAAGACTGTAGAACACACGCCATCGTTCCCTACCACGCTCTCCTCCCAGCCAGCCAGTCAGATTCTCTTTCGCAACGCTGGGGACTACAACCCAGGCCCGCGGCTCCCGACGCGCTCCCCGCCCGCACATGCGCAGCAGTGAGTCCTTCTGTCCTTGAACGCCCACCTTTCCTTCAAGTGGCTGAGGGTCTTCTTCTTTCACAATTTTTGTTAATCTTGGCGCGTCTCTGGGCCAGTTTTTGCTTTTAATACTTCCAGCAACTACGTGGAATTAAATCACTTTGCTTTCCCATCACTGTAACGCGCGCGTTTCATACTGACTCGTCTCCGAACAGGCGCCGCTGGCCTGAGGCCCAGTTCTCGCGAGAAGGTGGCTATATCGCGCTATTTCCTTGTTTCCAGAATCCTTAGCGCGAGGCGGAAAAATACTCTTCTCCAGAGCGTGGTGATGCTGCAGTCTTACTAAGGTTTCTTCCCTCGATTTCTCTGTTGTTGTTTGTCCAAAAAATGGCAGCCCCCGAGCAGCTGCTGCCATTATCAAGGGGATGCCCGAGCTCCACTTCGCTTTCGCCGCCTCGGGGTGACCGAACCCTTCTGGTGAGGCACCTGCCGGCCGAGTTGACCGCTGAGGAGAAAGAGGACTTGCTGAAGTACTTTGGGGCACAGTCAGTTCGCGTCCTGTCGGATAAGGGGCGACTGGTAAGGGCGCGCCCCTCCCTAGTCTCCCGGGAAGGCCCCTGGACAGTGACCCCGAGAGGGGGAAGGGGAGGGCATACAGAAGGAGGAAGACAGAAACGGGTGGGGACGGTGTGCTTGTGTGGCGGGAGCTTCCCCATCTTTCCTCTTTTATATCAAAATATCTTGCGTGCGAAGTGGAATTGTAACTGGCTCGAGTCTGGATTAGTCACACCACTGCGGAAAAGGGCAAGGGAGAACGACAAAGCAGAATGGAAAATAGCTTAGTTATATTCCCTTTTCGGACCCATCCGGAGCACCCCCCTCTCAACGCTTCTCAGTTTGGGGGTATTTCTTTTAGACTCAGAGTACTCTGGCAAATATGCAACAGGGGATTTTTTTTTTTTTTTTAATCCTGGCTCATTTACAAGCCAGTGTCAAGTCATTCACCAAAATAGAGTTTAAACTGCAACAGTTAATCATTTAAGTAATCTCGATACGGTAGTTCTACTAGATTTTTAATAAAGAGGCTCGTCATAAAAAATTCCCAGTGGCATCGTTTAAGGAACAATGTTTTAAGACTGTTGAAAGTTCCTGCACAGGAAGTTACACAATTACTTTATTTTGCTTTGTACCTAAAGGTGTTTCAGATGGATTTTTCTTCATTAAAATAGTAGTGATGTTATGTTTCTGCAAAATGGTCTGTGAAAGGGCAACATATCAGTGTTTTTAAAGTTTCCCCAAGTGATTTTAATGTTAATGCACAGCCGGAGTTGAGAGTCACAGAATTAGAAGACCAGTTTTGATCAGTTTAAGTGTCATATTTACCAACAAATACAAATAAAAGATTCTGTATGGTTTAAATTAAGTACACGTAATCAGGTCATCTTGGATCAGATTAGACAAAATAGAATGTATGATATATTATTCAAGCAACTTCCAATAAGCATTGACGAGAACTCTTCCTTAGCATAATGATTCATTTAATTTTGGCTTATTTTTGTGATGGTTTAGACTTCTCTTGTTAACCTTATTACAAAGATAAAGCACAAAGGAAACATACACCTTGAGGAATGATTTCTCTGTTGGTAAATGTTTTTAAAGTTTGCATTGGAATGTATATAGGAAAGTGGAAGATCCTTAGGTGTGTCATAAATGGGAGATATTATGTATTTTTAGATGGTTAAGCATGATCTCCTATGTGTAGTAGAGGTTTTTAAACTTCTGATCTGTTGAACTATTTGTATATATAAAATGTGCTATGTATGTATAAACCTTTGTATGAAAAAGTTTGCATAGCTTTCATCTCAGAAGTCTGACCCCAAAAGTGTTGAAAACCACTACACTAAAGTTAATAATCAGTTAAATGGTCTCAATTTTCTAACCTTCCCTATGATTTTATTAACATGTCAAATCACTCTATGGATAAAATGTGAAACTTTATGAAAAACTGAAATTATATTGGAAGTAATTTGTACCATAACACCTTGTTTTTCAGAAACATACAGCTTTTGCTACTTTTCCTAATGAAAAAGCAGCTATAAAGGTATGACTTTTTCTTTACTATTAATTTTATCAATAATATTCTCTTATCTGATCTTGGTTCAAAAAGGGGAGTCAAGTTAAAGTGTACTTTTTAAAAGTAAAAGGATTTGTATTACAAACATTTGCCTAACAGGCTACATTTGATTTGTCAGTTGGCATATCTTGCCTAGTGTTTAGGCATTGGTACGTAGTAATAGTAGATTAACTATAAAGCAAATTAAAATTAACTGCATCTATAATTAAAAGTAACAAATTCTAAGTGATAGATTTGTAACTATCTCTGTAACTTTTTACAATTATATATATATATATATATATATATATATATATATAAAATTCCAGGGATAATTCACAAAAGATATAACCTTTCATTAGACTTCTAATGATTAGTTGAATTTTGAGAAGAATACAGGGGGAGATGGGCCTTCCAGGTTTAGAGAACACTAAGTAAAGCTGTGGGACATGGAAATTTATAAGTGGGGCAGGAACTAAGGGTTGAGATGGAAATAGGACTTGCAAAATAGATTGAGTCTAAATTTGGATGGGAGAGAGGTATTTGAATTTGGTTTAGTAAGTGGGCACTTGATACTTTTGAACTAGCTCATATCATCAGGCCTGTAAACTCTACCTGGTAGAGTTTATATCATGTATTCAATGTGGAGAAATACCAGAGGTAGGAGATCAAATGGAAAGCTGTTACATGATGATGAAAGCAACAAAAAGACAAAGGACGAAGTAAATATATGCTTGGTAGAGATTGAGTTTGTAGGTTTTATGATGTAAGAATTGAGAGAGAGAGAGAATAGTTCAAGATATTTGGACTGACTTAATGGGTTGTCACATTAGCTGACTTGAGGAGCCAGAGTAAGAGGATGTTTACAAAGGTATGTAATGAATTCAAATGTCATCTTTTAACTTTGAGGAATTATTGGACTGCTTCTATGTAAATATTTAGTAAATATTTAAAAATATTAGTCTAGAGCTGAGGCAAGGTCAAGAAAGGAAAGTTTCTTCAACCATGTGAATAGATACAATGAGCCAGGAGAGAAGACTGGGAGAGAGTAGTTAAAGCAGAAGAACTAGAAAAGAAATTATCGTGGATGCAAAGACAAGAGAGTTTTAAGAAGATGAGATCCTGTGGTGATACAAACTAAAGAATGAACACAGTCTATCAGTTAAGGACTTTTTACGATGAAGCAATAAAAATGACCTAAATTCTTATCAATAAGGAAAAGGGATACCTTAAATTTTAGTATATCCATATACTGGATTGTAACTGAGAATGATGTCACAGAGTATGTATTATATTAATAGGGAATGATAACCCAGATAGAGTACATGAATAAAATTGTGAAGCATTAGGTATAATGTAACCTCAGATTTTTTTGAAAACTAATAGTATTATACATGTTAGTATATACACACAAAAAAAACATGGCAGAACTATACACCAAATTGTTTAAAAAAATACCTTTTTCTGAGAGTGGCATTATAGAAGGCTTTCTCATTATATGTATTTTTATAATTATAGGGAATTTTTTTTCAGAAAAACCTTTTTTTAAACATAGTACAAAAAATTATAAATTAAATATGATAATGAAAACATTGTTTTAGGGTCAAGATTAACTTGGAGGAGAGGACATGGAGCCAGTAATTGTCTTTGGAAATGTTTGTAGTGAAAGGAAGAGGTAAGAGGTTAATGGCAGTGAAAGGGTAGAGTGCACTTGACCTTATTGGTAACTGATAAATTAAAAAAACAAAAGGAAAAAATGTTTAAGAACAAAGTAGGTAGCTGAGAGAGGCAGGGGGATTAGTTAATGTTAAAAATGAGAAGTCATAAACCCTCGAAAATAAGAAAATGTGTGATACCCGTTTTGAGGGTAAGAAAGTTGAAGCAATTCAGGTTAGATGACCTCTATTTCAGGTAATTAAGCCTTCACTGATAATGAAGAGATCTAGAGTTCATTTAGGGTCTTGAAAATTATTGAAACATTTTAAAACTTGCTTTGTTTGATGACATAAGGAGTCAAATAAGGATGCACAAAGATGGTAGAATAAAATTATAGTCCCAGTTAGGCATATATTTCCATGTATTCAAAAAATATTAAGTGGCTACTATGTGATAAATGCTTTTAGGTCTTAGGATATATGTGAACAAAACAAAGATAACCTCATTGGAGCTCACATTCTCAAAAAGGAAGACAGACCATAAATAATAAACGTAATTGTTTAATATTTTAGAAGATGGTAAACGCTATGGAAAAAAAGAAAAAGTAGAGCAGTAAATCAGGAGTGCTGAGTGGGGAGGGATCAGGTTGCATTTAGAGGCATGTTTGAGCAATAGTTTGAAGGAGATGAAGGGAGTTAACTAAGGGAATATCTGGGAGAAATGCTTTCTGGTTAGAGGAACAGCTGGAACAGAGGCTCTGGGTTGTGACTATGCTGTCATGTTGTTCAAGGAAACCACTGAAAAAAGAGGGTGAAGGGATCATTGAGTTCGAAGTCAGAGAAGTAATAGTCCATATTATATAGAGTATGTGAGTAGTAAGGGCATTAGATCATTCTGTATAAAATGGAGAGCTACTAGAGCAAAGGAGTAGTGACATGATCTGACTTATGTTTAAAAGAGTCACCTTAGCTGTTGGGTTGAGAATAGACCGAAGGAGAAGGGTAGAAACAGGGAAATCTGTGAAAATATTATTGTGGTAATTCAGCCCAGAGATGATGGTTGCTTGAATCACAGTGATAGAAATGGAGGTAGTAAGCCGTGGTTAGATTCTGGATATATTTTGGAGATAGAAGCAAACAGGATTTCTTAATGGCTTGCATGTGGAATGTGGGAAAGAAGCATTAAGGATGATTATAAGATTTTTTTCCTGAATAACTAAAAGAATGGAATTATCGTCAAGTGAAATGGAGAAGGCTCCAGGTGAAGCACATTGGGGATAGGAGAGAGTGTAGTGATTCAGTTTCTGAAACCGAATCAGTGTTGACTTTGAAATGTTTGTTACACACCTGAGGGGAGCTAGCCATTATTTAGATATGTGTTCCTGGACTTCAGGACAGAAGTCTGGGCTGAAGTTATAAATTGGTGAATCATCAACATAGAGGTGATATTAAACTTAGGATGCTGGATTAGATCACCAAGAAAATGCATTTAGATAGAGAAGAAGACCAAGACTGGAGCTCTGGAGCATTCCAACATTAAGAGTGTGAGGACACAAGCCAAAGAGATTGAGGAATAGATACCAGTGAGCTAGGAAGAAAACTATAAGAAAGTACGGTATCTTGAAGCCACGTGAATGACATATGGAGGGAGTGATCTGCAGGGAACGTGGCCAATGCTCCCCGCAAAAAGCCGAGTCCCTTTGGTAGAGTTGCAAGGGATAAAAAAATAATAGAGAAAAATGGAAAATGGAAGAAATTAAAGAATACACTGAGACAAAGATATAGTTTTATAAGTTTATAAAGATTATAGGCAAAGCGGGAGCTCAGGGGGCTTGGACCTCTCCGTCGGTCTCAAAAAGGCCCCGAATGAGGTCTTACATGGTAACTTATAGGGAATAGTGAATAATTGCCAAGGGCAACAGATTTACATAACAGCAGGTAGTTCCTCTCAGGTTAAGGCTTCTATGGAAGGCTTCTACAGATTCTTTAACAGATTCTATCTACGTGAGCAAACGGTTACAAAGTCTTTCAAAGGTTAACTTCTAAATTCTAAAGTAAGTTTATCATTTAACAGAGGGGGTAAGCAGAGATATGTTGGCTCCATGTTTATTAGGTTATTGTGAATGGAGACAGGTAGTCTAGAGTGGTTTAAACAAGAGCTTTGCTTTTAGCCATTCGGAAAGCTGTCTGTTCCGGCGGGCACTCCATTGTCAGCTCTCAGCCTGTAGTTTTTAACAGATTCTCTTGTGCTTTACAAAGTAAATCCAAACCTTTAGGTCTGAGAAACGCGGCGCCTTGTGGGATACAGCCACTACTGCCTTTCAGAGACGCCCTTCCGTGTATAACAGCATTTGAAATGCAAACCAACACGTTCACACATTCCTTCAGGGCAAAGCTCTGCAAAACTCCTAAGACAAATCCTGTCCCCAAACACGTTTAATGTTAATTCATGGAGTGACAGTGATCAACTATCTTAAATGCAGTAAAGTGAAGACTAAGAGTTGACCATTAGCTTGGCAATACTGAATTTGTTGGCTGTGATAGGCAGTGTCAGTGGATTGATTAAAGCATAAGACTGTTTGGAATAGGTCTGAGACTGAATGGGAGGAGAGAAATTGTAGATATAGGGTTTAGATAACTTTTTAGGCATTTTACTGTGAGTAATAAAAAGAAAATTAGGATAGGAGAAATAGGAGTGTGTTTTTATACTGATGTGGATAATCCAATACAGGACAGAAAATAATGTAGGTGAGAACACCCCCCTATACATTTCCAGAGAGTAGCTAAAGAAAGACCCTTGAATAGAAAAGAATGGTTGGGATTTAGTATACAAGTCAAGCAGCTGGATTTAGGTAAACGCAGGGAGAGTTAATACATGGTAACAGATGGAACGTAGAATATGGATGCATATGCTGGTAAGTGGGGATTTATGGTGGAAATACATACTTCTCATCTTACGTCATTTCATTTGTCTCAAAGTAGGAAATGAGGTATGAGGCTAAAAGAATGAGAGAGGAATATTGTGAGGTTAAGGAACAAGGAGAAAGTAAAAAGCATTTTTAGACATAGGTAGAAAAAATGGACTAAGATTGTAGTATGTAATTGTGTGGCATCATTAAGGGCCATCCTGACATTAGTGGTTGTGGTTATATTAATAAATTTAAAGCGAGGTGAGGCAGATTTGTTAATGATTGTTATCTAGCCATTTTCGGTCACCTGGGTATAGCAGAGTTTACAAGAGAGTTGGATTTAGCCAGATTTTTGTTTTGCCAAGTTATAGGAAGCAAGTAGTTCTTTATAAAGTAGTAAAGCCTTGGTAGCCTGAGTTTAAAAATAAGTAAGAAATAGCTAAAGAAATGATTACAACATTAACAAAGAAAGTATAAATAAATTATTTTTGTAAATAGTCTCTAACAAATCATTTGTGACACAATTATGAAATTTTTACTCTTCTAACTTCAGGCATTAACAAGACTCCATCAGCTGAAACTTTTAGGTCATACTTTAGTTGTTGAATTTGCAAAAGAGCAAGATCGAGTACATTCTCCATGTCCCACATTAGGCTCTGAAAAAAAGAAAAGGTATGTAGATATTAGGTTTCCCTAACATTTTTTAAAGTGGCTTTTAAATCAGTTGTACAGTTATTGGATTGTTTTTAGACTAGCAAGTAAATAATTTGAAACAGTAATGACACGTTTCTCTGTTAAATCTAGTACAGTAAAACAATACCTTTATTTTTGCTCCTGGTTATGCATTAGGAACCACAGTGTTGATTTAATATCAGGGATTAATAAATGTAAACTGGGAAGGGAGTGGGCGGAAATGAATTCAACTTCAACTATAAATGGAGGGACGGTAAGTAGTATGAAGTCTTTGTATTAGAAATAGCACAGTGTCATGAATGGGCATGGCTTTTGAAATCAAAGACTGATACTTGATTCCCATCTGTGACTCTGTAGTTACACCTTCACAAATTTGCTTTACTCTAGTGGTTCTCACAGCTGCATCACTGAGAACTTGATTGAAATACAAAATCTTGGGCCTTAACCCAGTCTTACTGAATCAGAAACTTAAGTGTGTTGAGCGGGGGAGGTTGTGGGACGGTGGAGGAAGGCTCTAGAAGCCTAAGAGTTTTAATAAACTCTCCAAATGATGTGGTACACAATAAAAAAATTTGAGTACTACTATTTAATACCATGTAAACTTCAGTTCTCTTTTTGGTCAATGAAAATTATTATGCCATCTTCGTAGGCTTGTTGTGAAGAGTAAGTAAAAATGTGAAGTGCCCAGTATAATAATTAATAATAATATAGAAGGGGTTCAGTAAAGGTTAATTCTAGTTCCATTTCTTTTTGTTGGTGTTTGCTTGAGAAATACTTAGAAATTTTTTTTAATGGAACTGTTTTCATAATGTCATGTTTGAAAAGTATGCAATTTTGCACTCTGAAGTGTGCAAAGATAAGCTCAACTTTGATTCTGTGTATCCTAGGTCTGATGACCCTGTTGAAGACGATAAAGAAAAGAAAGAACTTGGTTGTTTAACAATAGAAAATGGAATTGCACCAAACCATGGGTTGGCTTTTTTGTTTATTTTTTGTTCTTTTTCTTTTATGTGTATATATATTGCAAATAAGATCATTTTTAAAATAAAGATATTTTAATGTCATGTATATTTTGAATATATTGAATAAACCTTATCAGATATGAGTTTGTCATTGAATTCAGTTCAAAGAAACCATCTACTAAAATATTTAAGGCTATAAGCTCTGATAAGAAATGCAGTACTTCATTTTTCTTTAATGCAACCAGAAGATAAGTTTCTTTTTAAATGTACTTATTTGAATCTTTTAGGAACAAGATAAAACTAATGGTACTATATTGTTTGAGCAATTTCGTATCTTACCAGGTACCTAAATTAATATTGATATGAAATCGTTAAAACATGATAAGCATTTAAAATTCTTTTTTATGTTTTAGGCTGACTTTTCCTCTTAATTCATGCCTCAAGTATATGTACCCACCACCTTCCAGCACAGTCCTAGCAAACATAGTAAATGCTTTGGCAAGTGTGCCTAAGTTCTATGTTCAGGTAAGTAGAATGAAGGTTTTCCTCAAAGTACTTATTTGTATAGCATGATACTTTATTTTCCATGCTGATCCTTATACTTACTTACTTTCTTATTTGGTAGTCATCAGACTAATTCCAGATAGGCAATGATATTACAGTATTTTAAAGGTAATGAAATATTACTAATTTCAAGTACAGGCTTTTATAAACTGTAGCATAAATAGGTACTAATAAACAGAAGCTAATTTGGGAAATGTTATTTCTGGTAATTCTTTGTTACTATAGAATACACCTTTTACATAGAGATTCTTAAAGGAAAACGTATAGTGGACCCCTCGGTAAGTGCTTAAAAATATTGACAGTAATAAGATACTAGTTTGAAGTACAAAATATAGATGATGTTTATTTTCTTTATTGTACTTCTCCATGTTTCATAATTTCATAATAATCAGGGGAAAACATACAAAAACATTTCAGTAGGTTTTATATTGCAAGAACATAACATTTTTAGTAATGGGAATAATTGTATTTGTAAGAATGACAAACACTTTAATAATGTTAATCTGAGTGCCTGTTTTACCTTGTCCTGCAATTATAATGGCAAGAGATGGGACTTCTTTTATAATAATCAGTAGTGTTATTGCAAAGATTTTAGTACATAAAATGTAAGATGTGAATTGAATCATTTTATATTGAATGATTTTAAGTGTTTTTTTTTTTTGTTTTTTTGTTTTTTAACCACTTTAAGGTGCTTCATCTTATGAATAAAATGAATTTGCCCACACCTTTTGGACCAATTACTGCACGACCTCCCATGGTAAGAAAGCTCTTAGAATTTTCAAGAGTCAAAATTTCTCTTCTGAGGGATTATTGAGGCTAAATTATGCAAGTGTGGTAGCAACTTCTAATCTGCATTGGAAACAAGGAACAAATAACAAAGTAATGTGATAATAGGAAAGCTGAGAACTGAAAGTGGGAAAGGCCAGAATGTAAAAGAAATGTTTTTGGTAATAGAGGCCATTATATCTTCCAGTGTTGTTCAGTTCTTTAATTTAGAACATTGTACCAATCTATCAGATAATTACATTTAACTAAATTATCTAAAAATTCTGTTCTGATTTTGTTGCAAGTAGAGATTCATTTGCAAAAGACAAAAAAGATTGCTAATATTTTGATTAGGATTTACTGTACAAATCTATCAGTAACTTAGATAGTAGGCTTTGCCTGCTCTTGAATAATTTTAGTAATTTTGCTATAGTACTCATAGTATATACTAGCAATGCAAAATTATTTTGAATGTTGACATATAAACAGAATTGGGGTTGGTCGCTTTTCTAACGTAATTTTCTAACATAATTACTATTAGTGTCATAATTTTTCTTTGTAACTTTAACACCTACTCGACGCTTGGTATATTGCAGGGATATTAATTAAGGTTATGTTATGCTGGCTGCTGTTAAACAAAACTAAATTCTTTGTCATTTAATACAATAAAAATTATTCTTGGTCATATCAAGTATCTTCCAAAAGCAGAGCAGAGGGATATTCTGCTTTACTGAGCCACTCAAAAACCCCGAGTTGTTTTCACCATGTGCCTTTCTAGGCTGATAAGGGCATTAACACACAGTCTACAGGAAGGAACAGAATTATATGTGGGAGTTTTTTTGTGCTCCCATTTCACTGGCTAAAACTCAGTTACTTAGTAAAATGTAACTACAGAGGAGGTTTGGAAATTTAGTCCAGCTGAGTGCCAAGGAAGAAGAAACAAGTTTTATGATCAGCTAGTGGTCTGCCAGGAGGTGTTCCCTGAATATGTGTAGAATATGTAAAAGAATATTATGAGATAGAAATGAGAATCAAATATTCAACTGGAATTGGCTTATCTACTCCATATATAACATAGATTGCCATTGCATATTTGTTGTCTTTTATTAGTATGAAGACTATATGTTACTGCATGCACCTCTTCCACCCACATCTCCTAAGCCACGTGAGGAACCTCCTTTGCCAGATGAGGATGAGGAGTTATCTAGTAAAGAGTCAGAATATGAAAGCAGCGACGATGAGGACCGACAGAGGTTTGTAAAGTGGAATGTTTGTTTAGATTCCAAGAAACATAGAATGTAGGAAAGAGACTCTTATTTTCCATAAATTTTGCATATCATTCTTCATAATTTGGGGTCATTAGAATTTATCTATCCTCAGCTCCCCAACCCCTTAAGCATATATAGTAGCTTATAGATTGAGACCTAAGAATAGATATCAAGACCTAAGGGAAAATTTTTAAATTATGCATAATTTTTCTGATTAATGATTATAGTATTATATAGTCGAGCCTCATTATTTGTGGATTTCAAATTTGCCTGCTTGCTAAAATTTATTTGTAACCCCCAGATCAATACTTGCAGTGCTTTTGTAGTCTTTCATGGACATGGACCATGGACATGTGCAGTGTGGTGAAAAATTCGAGTCACTTGACTGACACACATGTTTCCAGATGAGGTCAAATAAAGTGATCCTCTGCTTCTGCCTTCTTGTTTTCAGCTCTTATCTAGAAATAAGTATCCTTTTCACGGTCTATTTGGCATCATCTTTTTCACATTTTTGAGCCTTTTGTTGATGATTCTGTTGTTTAAAATGACCCCCAAGAATAGTGTTGAAGTGCTATCTAGTGTTGCTAAGCTCAAGATGGCTGTGATATGCCTTATTAAGAAAATACATGTGATAAATAAGCTTTTTTCAGTCCAGAGTTGTGGTGGTGTTGACTGTGAGTGCAGTGTTAATGAATCGACAATGTATATTATATAAGGTGTCCTCAAACATAAACACTTGTAAAACCAGGTAATGTGTTGATCAGATGATGAAATATTGTAAGGAGAGGCTTCCAGAAACCTAACTCTGAATTTCCCTAGGGGCAATGATACAGTATTCACTAATTGAGTGTTTGCAGTGCTCTTATAGATCGTAACTACCGCGAATAATGAGCATCAATTGTATTCATGTTTTGACACCTTATTCCCCTGAACTCTATTCACCTCAGAATAATTTCTAGAGCAATTCTGTAGGTTTTATACAAAACTGTTCATAGTAATTACTGCAGAAGACTTATTCTTTTTATTGGTTCTTGACAATCTATATATAGTTTTTTAAAGGTTCTTGCAAAGAGTGGTAAGTTGTTAATAATGTTCAGGTATATAATGCACAGCCTTGATTAGGACAGGAATTGCCAGTTTTTTAATAGGTCCAAGGAGTAAATATTTTTGACTTTGTGATCCAGATGGTCCCTGTTGCAACTACTCACTTATACACTTGTAGTAGGAAAGCAGCCATGGACAATACCTAAATGAGTTGGCGTGGCCTTGTTGCAGCAAAACTTTATTTACAAAAACAGGCAGCTAGCTGGATTTGGTCTTTGGGCTATAGTTTGCCAACCCCTAGTGTACAAAACTGTTATAGGAAAATGATGGAAATCTCAGATAACTGGACACAGAAGTCAGGTAAAGAAGGAGGGGTTGACATGAGTTAGCACTCAAACAGAGATTCTGGGCAACATATACAAATAATCATCAGTAATTTGACATTCGAAGAGTATCTGCCTTAAACAGAAACATTTAGGGAAATTGGCAGTTCCTGATAGATGGTAACTTTAACTTGTTGCTAAATAAAGAATAGTGTAAAGTGTTGCACTGGGTTAATTACTTCTGTGAACTTTCCTTTCTTTATAAAAATAATGGTAGTAATTAGAAATGCTATGTGTAGACTGGCCAAACCTTTTTTTGTTTGTTTGTTTTTGTTTTGTTTATTTAGGTTTCCATTTAGGGATGTAGTGTAAAATTCTACCAATAATTCATCTTGAGTCATCAGAGAGACCATAGCCTTTGTATGTACCAATCTCTGGTTTCATGCTTTTCTATTATCTTTTGGAAATGTAGCAAACCTAATAAAAACAAACAAACAAAACTCCAAATGATACAGGTTAAGCATCTCTAATCTAAAAATTCGAAATCCAAAATGCTTCAGAATCCAAAACTTTTGAGCACTGGTATGACACGGCATACATGGCTGAGGTAGTAACACCTTTGCTTTCTGCTGATTCAGTTTATTTCATGTACAAAATTATTAAAAAATACTGTATAAAATTACCTGCAGACTGTATAAGGTGTATGTGAGACAAATGAATTTCATGTTTAGACTGGGGTTCCATGCAGGGGTGGGGAACCTGCTGCCTCAAGGCCACATGTGGCCCTGCAGATCCCAAATGCAGCACGTCAACTGAATCCAAACTTCACAGAACGAACCCTTTTGTTAAAAAAGATTTGTTCTGTAAAATTTGGATTCAGTCAAAATATATATACTGTATATCATGTCATTTTGTATATGCAAATATTCCAAAATCCAAAAAAATTTGAAGTCCAAAGCACTTTGGATCCCAGACATTTCAGATAAGCGACACTCAACCTGTACTATTCCTTTATTCAGCGAATATTTATTGATTATCTAATATATGCCCAGCATTATTTAAAAGGTTGGTATACCTTGGGTGAGTAACTATTTGTTTTTGAGTTCCTGCTCTGAAAGATACTAAAATGCCTAGACAAGATTTATCCTTAATATTAAATATTCATACTCTTAGTGGAGAAAAGCTATGTACAAGATATCTATTGTCATTTTCTGACTGGTACTCGTAGGTTCCTTTGGAGCATAGTATAGTATTTGAAAACTTTATTCTCATGTAGTTTAAGTTACCTTATTTTTATGATTGATTTGTAACAAGTATGTACAAAATGGTTTAAAGGGAATGCTTCAGTCCAGGCTCTGTTTAATAATTAGATTATGGATCAAAATAATTTTACTGTGTTGATAAGGTTTTTTGAATATCAGTCAAGCAAAGAACAGTAAAGTCACATAGATAGTATTGTATCTTGTTCAGCTGTTTGGCATGAAACCTAGCCATTTTATTTGGATAACTAATAATGTTTATAATGAAACATTTTTTAAAATTGATAGGTTGTAATTAAGTAAATTCTTAATTTCCTTTAAAGTAAGATGAAAGTTGAGCAAGGCAATTTAGAATGTGAGCTTTTGTCAAGTTGATTATCTCTTGATGGCTTAGAATTTATGCTTATTCCATATTCCAAAGAAGACTAATAAATTGTTTTATCTGTCCATTTATATGCCAAAATTCAAATCTAGGTTTAACAGAAACAGTGGTAAATAGCTTTGCTTCTAAATAATGAAATGTTTATCATCCTTCTCCTCAACATAGAATGAACAAACTAATGGAACTAGCAAATCTTCAGCCCAAAAGACCAAAAACAGTAAAGCAACGCCATGTGAGAAAAAAGCGAAAGATAAAGGATATGTTGAGTACACCTTCGTCTGCTTCACACAGGTAATTTTATTTAGAATTACGAAATGAGGGTGTCCATATGTAACTTGTTTACGTGCTTAACTCATATCATTGCTCAATCTGCCTTTTGTTTCCTGTCGGTCTGTTTGGTTCACCATTGGCTTCCTAGTTGCCAAATTTATAAGTTTTCATAATTCTCTCACAGTTGACCAGCATTTGATACTATCAACTACTCTAGGTCTCAGAATTTTATTAATTTTACTGTACCATTCTATTTTTTATCTCCAACTTTCTGCCTTTCTTCCATTTTTACTTCCTTCATTTCTCTGTCTTTCTCTCTCCTCCCACCCTCATTTCCCCTGTACTCTGTCACCTTTTTCTGTGTGTTCCACATGCTTCTGTCCATGGTTGTCTTCCTGTTTATAAATTTATATTTCTTGTTAATCTCATCATTTTCATGCTTTCACTTGTTGTAGCTAATAAATACTAAATCTCTAGCTCTAGATTTAATCTCTGTCCTGAGACCTAAAGTCTTTATTTCCAGCTTCCTATCTGCGGACTCAAAATGTCTTACAGGCACTTAAGATATTGTCCAAAACAAAACTTGTTTACTTTCCTTTCACTATCTCTTTCTTTTTTCTCCTCCTGCATTCACAGTTTTGGTAATAGAATCACCAGTATGTTTATGTAAAATTATTTAGTTTCTCCTAACTCCATTACCTGATATCAAACATTTTTCGAATTAAAATTACCCACCAAATAAAAATTCACGTATTTTAACTTAGCACACAGGACCCCCACCAGAGTGCTTTTAAATATTTATTAAATGCGTGGTAAGGTTCTGTGCGAAATAATGTGTGTGGTTTGAAGACTGCTTCTAAAACTTAATTCTGTCTTTTCAAACGGTAAGTTAATAGTCTTACAGGCAATAAATGATATGCGTGGATGATTACTACATTAGCAACTATAATACATGACATAAGAAAAAGATATAATCTATGAACTGAATGGTTGTGAGAAAAGAAAAGTCATAGCCAGTTCAGAAATCTGAAAAGGTTTTAAGAGAGAAGAGACATTTGAGCTGGCCATTGAAGGATGAGAGGCAAAAATTAGGCAGGGAAAGGATATCTTGTGTAAATGGAAAAGTAAAAGGGAAATTTCCAGAGGTAAGAAAATTTGTTGAATAGAAATAAAAATGATGACAGGGAAAGCTAAAAGGTTGTGGAGAAATTTGCCTTAAATTTTACCTTAGGGACTTTGAATTTCTTGAGGAAGCCATTGAAATGCCATTGATATTTTAAAAATTAAGAATTCCTTTTGAACTGTGTTACCTTATAATAAACTTCCTAGGGATAAGAAGATTTGGGATGAGGGTGAGGGCGGTAGATATGCAAGAATGTTATTAGATATAAATTAACTTTCCACTGTATTTTGGGTATTTTGTTATAATCCAGAAGCTGCCAATGAACTATTTGTTATATGGATGTTTCATTTGAAGTGTATTGCCCTTTTTTCCTTTAATCTCTAACAGTGCTGAATAATAGAAATAAATAATGTGAGTCACATTAAATTTTTCAAGAGTCACGCTGAAACGGTGAAAAGAAACAGATGAAATCAATATTGATAATGTAATTTACTTAACTCATTATATCCAAAATATTATTTCAGCATATAATCAATATAAAAAGTTATTGAGATATTTTACTTTATTTTTTCATAACAGTCGTTAAAGTCTTGTGTGTATTTTATACTTATAGCATATTTTAATGTGGATAACAACATTTTAATTTCTCATTGGCCATATGTGACTAGTGGCTACTCTGTTACATACATATCATAACACTGTTATATACTGTATAAAATATAGTACATTAAAAATGCTTATATTAAACATAGAATGAGCTATTTTCGCATATTTGTAAATATCCTGAAGTTTAGGATTAATAGTCAGGTCCTTTCTCTGTCATTTATATAGTAAGTCTATGCAAATTATTAATATCCCTTAACCTCAATACTTTTAATCTTTAGGAATTTAATAATACCTATATTTGAGCATTTGTTAGGGTTTGCTGAAATATTAAATCTAAGTCACTTGGTGCAGTATCTATAGTATAGTGAATCCTTTTTCAGTGTTAGCTTTCTGAATTTGAAGTAAATTTGAAATAATATTTTGCTCAGAATTTTATTTGCAATTACAAACTAATGTCATGATTGTTTTTAAACAGCAACTTACATCCAGTGCTGTTACCTTCGGATGTATTTGACCAATCACAACCTGTAGGTAATAAAAGAATTGAATTCCATATATCTACTGACATGCCAGCTGCATTTAAGAAAGATTTAAAAAAGGAACAGAATTGTGAGGAAAAAAATTATGGTAAGGATATTCTCGTTCTTTCATATACTGAAATTAGCTTTTTGTGTTAGAATTAAGTTTTTATATAATGTTTTTGTATTTTAGTAATTGTCAACTTTTAAAATATGCAGTTAGGTCTTCCTCAATATCATGGACTAATATCCATTTTTAGTTTTTTTATATAATTAAAATTGATGCTAAGTGGCAAGATTTTCACGTTATTTTTTTCTAGTAATGATCTCTAGAGTGAAATTTAGTGGTTTTTGTTGGTGTTTGCACTGGAAATATAATAGAAGAGTTTCTTGTATTGACTTAATTTTTCATTGCTTGTTTAATGTGATGGTCTGGTTTTATTATTATAATCATCTTATTTGTTAGAAAACAAGCGACTATCTTGTGAGTTGTATATTTCATGTAAATATTTTTTTATTCAAAAGAGATGGAAGATTGTTTGCCAAAGATACTGTTCTTAAGTTTAAAAATAATGCATTGATGTTACAGATTTTTTTGCTTGTTTTAGCCATTAATTTGATATTATGTTGTTATAGTGTTCTTTTGCTCTTTAAATCTTTGAAATTTCAGAAATAATACACGTTTATAGAAAAGTAATCAAAACAGAAACATACCAAGTAAACTTTTTAAAAAGTTACAATTCAAACCCCCCTCTCCTTTGTCCCACTACCCAGAGGTAAATACTATCAGTAATTTGGCGTGTATGTATGGATATGTCTATGTATATCCTTCCACACCTTATTTATCATTCTCTTATTTCTCTTATCATTTCTCTTATTTATCATTGACTCAGTAGCAACTTATTGAAAGTTAGTTTTGTAATCGCTCTATGGACAAGTTAGGCATGGTCTCGTCTCTTTTGGAGTTTACAGTCTAGTGGGGGTAGCTTACAATGTTAGAACATAAAAGCATATACTTTATTTTTTTATGACTTCATACTAATCCATAGTATAGTTATATCAATCTTTAATTGTGCTCTGTTTATAGAAGTTGAGGTTGTTTTCATTCTTTTACTATTACAGAAAATACTGGACTGTACATTTTTGTACATATTCTTTTGAGTACTTGTGTGAATATAGGATAGAATTCTAGTAAATATTGCAAATGTAGTAAATGAAAAACTGTAACTAGTTTTAATTCCTGTCTCTGACGATTAGTGAGAATACATTGCCTTTTCAGATAGCTCCTTTTTTGTTTCACTATTTATGTTTTTATTTTTCTTAGTTTTTATATCATGGCTAGCCACCCCTTGACACAAATTTTTATTTTTAAATTTAATTTACTCAAAGATTTATACCTTTATGAGAGAAGGACAGTCATCCCATTATGCATCAGTGTCAAAGTAATATTGAAGTATCAGTGGAAATAGTTTAAACATTCTTCTGTTTTTGATGCCTTCGGGCCACAGGAGTTCTGTTTATACCTTTTTTTTTTTTTCTTTTATGTTATAAGGAGACTTTTATAATCCAAAACGTAACATATTCTTTGCATCGTTTTCTCAGATTCTGTAGAGCTTTTTTTGTTTTTGTTTTTTAGGTAGTATAACTAGAATGTTTGTAGTGAATGCTTAACCCTGTCCTTCCAAACTCTTTTTTCCAAGCTAGTTTAATTCTTGCTGATGCAAAAATTCATGTTTTCTGAATGAAATTCAGTGTTGCTATCTAAAAGAAAAAATTTGCAGTGGTTTTGAATTTTCTTAATTGAATTAGTAATGTCTTAAGTGTTTAAATACTTGTTTTTCTTCACTACTTGCAGGATCAAGATAAGGATTGGCTTTCTTTGGGTTGTTAGTAGATTTTCTTTTTTTGGTATTCCCAAATGGAAACATCTTATTTTATGATGTTTATTCCAGTGTAATGTGTTGATCTTAATTTTTTAATCATCATTGAGAAGGTTGAAGGTTGTTTCACAGTATTCTGATGTAGCGTTATGAAGTCTTCATAAACATACAAATAATTTTGGTAGAACACATCCCATTAACAGAATGCCTTTGTTAATTATGTAATTTATTTAATTAATTGAAAATTTCTTTTTGTTCACACAGTTGCTAATATGTCAGAGTGAGTAGGTTAAACAGAATATCTGTTATTGCCCCCCAAAGCATGCACGCTGTCTGCCCACTGAACATTTTCATCAGATGCCCCTCTGGCACCTCAAACTAAATGTGTTGAAAGTGGATTAATTTTCTTTCACATTTCAGGCCCTCTAAGTAGCCTCACAAAGCAACCATTTGGCTATCTAGCTATTGTCTTTGGCTGTTTTCGTGCTACAGTGGCAGAGCTGAATAGTCATAATAGAAACCATAATGGCCTATAAAGCCTAAAATACTTACTATTTGGACCTTTATAGAAAAAGTTTGCCTGTGCCAGTTCTAAAACATTGAGAAACACCAAAGCATCTTAGTGCCAAAAAATATCTTAATACATTAAAAATGGAGAGATAAAACCTCAAAAGCTATTTTGAAGTAAGAGACTTTTAATGGCTAATGTTAATGTTGAACTTAGATTTGCCTGCTACTGAAGTCGATGCACCCAATATGGGATTTGGAAAAATCTTCCCCAAACCTAACTTGAACATCACAGAGGAGATTAAAGAAGACTCTGATGAAATGCCATCAGAATGCATTTCTAGAAGAGAATTGGAAAAGGGCAGAATTTCTAGAGAAGGTAATGTCATGAGATAAACAAAGCACATATTCCATTTTACATTTCTTTCACTCTACAGAAACGAAATAAATTCCTTCATATCATTTACCTTTATTTAAGGCACACACTTCAAAACATCTCTCCAGTTAATGTTTGTAATCTACTTCTTTGTTTTTTAATACTCATAGTTTATAGGGTAGAATATTCCTTTCCATACAATGTTTCCAGTTTATATTTGTTAGGGAAAAATTTTTATTTTCATTTCTATAACATTTATATGGCATTTAACACAAATTTATGTATACCACAAGTCCAGAATTATGTATTCCAAAAAAAGTTGATAGATCATCGCAAATAGTGTGTCCGAGATACATACAAAGTATGTAAAAAACAAAAAATGTTCTGATTAAACATCTGTTTTAGGATTTTATATAAAATAACATAGTTTTTTACTTCTAAAGGATTTTTACTGTTGTAGTATATTTTAAGAAAATATTTAGAGGTTTTAGATTGGTGTGTAACACAAAATATTCTCTGTAATAATAGGAAGTAGACTTCTAACTATTTTTTTATTTTACTACATTTTATTTCCAATAAAATTCCAATAGCAATTTTATATGGGACATCTGGTTGTCAAGAACAGATTACTGACATTAAATAGGAGGAGCTATAAAGGGATTTGCAGGCCACAGTTTGTGTGAAATACCTGATTATTGTGTTTGGGTACTTCATTCTTCCATTTGAATATGGAGGTGATTGTTGGTTTGGGAAATTTACTTTAAGCACAGTAATTATAAAAATATTATTGATAACAGATATGCTGTAGTCTTTTTAATAAAGCAAGTCATCTTAAAGGGCCGTTAATAGTAGATATTTTATTGGACAAATTGTAGTTATATTAGGTGCTTGAAATTTTTAGAACAAAAGTTAAACAATTTTTTCATATGATCAATTCAGATTTTTAATGAGTATTTTTGTACCCATTTGTGATATTGTTACTAATTCCTGTGGTTTTAACATTTTCGTAAGGCTTATTTTGTCTGTGTAACAGTAATTTTTGAATGTTATAGTTTTCTTTCGAAAAATGATGAAAACATTTTAAATTTTTATCCTTGTTTTATTTTTAAATAAGAAATGGAAACACTTTCAGTTTTCAGAAGTTATGAACCTGGTGAACCAAACTGTAGAATTTATGTAAAGAATTTAGCTAAACATGTCCAAGAAAAGGTAAGTTGCAGTTTATAAGTTGATATTTTTTCCATTATGTAAATGAAAATAATTTGAAGGTTTTATAGTTGATATGTTAATATTTTTAAAAGTCTGTGTGAAACCACCTTTAAGAGTATATTTTACTCTTCAGGGCATGCCAAATCGTTTAGCATTTTTAGGTTAATTTTTTATTATAATAATAATATTTTCATAGCTTGTTTTCTCTGGCAGTAAACACTAAGAGTTTGAGGTATGAATTAATTTCTTAGGGCTGCCATAACAAAGTACCACAAAGTGAGTAGCTTAAACAACAGAGATACATTGCCTCAGTTCTGGAGGCTGACTCTGAAATCCAGGGTGGCAGGGCTGGTTCTTTTAGAGGGCTGTGAGGGAAGTCTATGTTCAGTGCTTTGCTTCTCCCACAGCTTCCACTAATTTGCCACCAGTATTTGGCCTTCTTGGCATGTGGCAGCATCACCCCAATTTCTGCCTTCATCTTCATATGGTGTTCTCCCTGTATGCATGTCTACGTACAAATTTCCCCTTTTTGTAAGGCCACCCATCATATTGTATTAAAGCCTACTTTATTCCAAATGTGACCTCATTTTTTTAAATTTTTATTTATTTATTTATTTATTTCACATTTGTTTTCCTGGCTTCCTTATTTGTCTTTTTCATGTTGAAATTCTAGGACCTTAAATTTATTTTTGGAAGATATGTTGACTTTTCATCAGAAACACAACGGATCATGTAAGTGACAGTGATAATCTCAAATTATGTTTGTTTTTATCTCTTATGAATTTATCTTTTTTAATCCAACATTTTTCTTTCAGAGATAAAAATTATATGAAGTTGATCTATTCTGTTGTACAATTAATCTTTTAGATGTCTAGAACAGAAGTTGACAAACTTTTCTGTAAATGGGCAAATAGTAAAAATTCAGTATTTTTATTTTATTGTAGACCATACTGTGTCTGTTGCAGCTACTCAGTTTTGTAGTTGTAGTGTGAAAGTATCCATAAATAATACCTAACGAATATTCATGGCTATGTTTGGATAAAACTCGTTATAGAAACAGACCTTGTGGTAATTTCTTTGTCCCAATTCTTCCTCTAGAGCTGTGGTTCTGACTTTAACATCTCAAACTTTAAACATGAACTCAAGAGCTTAGTAAAACGGTTTTCTAGGCCTATCCGCAGAGAGTCTGGTTTTCTAGGTTTCATGGGTAGGGACCACAGATTTGTGTTTCTAAAAAGTTCTTGGATGAGGCAGAAGCTGCTGGTCCAAAAACTCTACTTTGAAACCCATTGTTTTAATGATTTATCCAGGAATATATAGCAATGAGGCAAAATTTTTTAGATTCTTATTGTGTCAGTAAATTCTCCTCTTTTAATTGAACTGCATTACACCAGGCTCCAAATTTTATGAAAGCAAAAAGAAAGGATTTGATTTGTAAGTAACATAAAAGCTAATGTTTGGACTTAGAATTTCATTCTTTAAAATTCCATATATGTTAATTCCAAAGTAAGAAAGACTCCTTGTCATATAAATTAACAATAGGAAGAAGTAGAAAAGATAAGAGACTTTTGAGTGGAGGTAAAATAGAGAAGTGACTCTAACTAGTTAATTGTGTTTTAATTATCAAGTGAAACCAGTACTTTTAAAATCTTATATTTTTATATAAGTATGCACAAGTAGAACCATGTCTTAAAATTCTCTATTTATACTCATTAGTGGCAGATCTCTTTTCTTATCAGGATACCAAAAGTTTTTTTTGGTTTTTTTTTTTACTGGCCATGCAAAATACTGGGTCTTTGTTGTCATCTTTGAGTCATGATTATAAAAAAAGGAAAAATAGTTATATGTGCATATGTATATATAAATACATATGTGTATGTGTGCATGTATAGATATGTACATTCTTTCAATTTCCAGTAGTGCCTGTAATTAGAATTCAAGGGCAAAAAGTAATTCTATGTAGAGAATAGAGAAAGCTATAGACATCAAAATGATATGTTTCCCAGGAGACTAGTCATGTGTTTTTTCAAGAAACATTTTAGTACATTTTTTAATTGATACTTTTTTATGTTTTATGTTCTTTTGCTGGTCCCATAGACTAAATAGTAGACACTGTTAAAATTACAATCTGATTTTTCTAAGTAGTTTTTGAATATAATTTTCTCTCAAAAATTTTGAAAAATGAGTACACTGTGAAATAATAGAATACTATATTAGGTTTTTGTTTCTGTCTCTGACTTTAGACTTTAGCTATCTGCTCTGAAGAGTCACTCAGTCTATCTAGGCATCACCTCTGAAATGATGATTTTGACTAGATAATCGGTGAGGTTCCTTCCTTCTCTGAAATTCCATAATTGCTTATATAATGAATTCTGTAATTGCTTACAATTGGCTCCTGTCAGCCCTTCTATTTTTGGTTGTATAATTTGTTTATTGTCACTTGAGCAGATAGTATTGAAATGACTGCAGAAAACTTTTAAAAAATACAGATATAAAATAAAAACTTAAATTTGCTTTTATAGTTACTGGTAACATAATTTTAAATCACATAAATTCATTTATGATAGTTAAAAAAAATAGATACACAAGTGCATCATCAAACTCATATTTACCTATTTGTAGAACCAATTTTAGAATGGAATACAAAATACAATTTTAGAAAAACTGAAGAAGTAATGTGCTAATCAGAGAGTATAGTCATTTTTACTTTGAAATAGCAAAATTTTAAATTGTGCAATACATTTTCATTTACTTTGTCAAAATTGACATTCTTTGAAATCAAAACTACTCTTTCTTCCTTGACTTCTAGGTTTGATATACGCTTGATGAAAGAAGGTCGCATGAAGGGACAAGCTTTCATTGGACTTCCAAATGAAAAAGCAGCAGCAAAAGCCTTAAAGGAAGCTAATGGATATGTTCTTTTTGGAAAACCCATGGTGGTTGTATCCTTTAAATCAATCTGTTTTATTTTTTTTTTTTTTTTTTTTTTTTTTTTGAGACAGAGTCTCACTCTCTTGCCCGGGGCGAGTGCCGTGGCGTCAGCCCAGCTCACAGCAACCTCAAACTCCTGGGCTCGAGTGATCCCACTGCCTCAGCCTCCCGAGTAGCTGGGACCACAGGCATGTGCCACCATGCCCGGCTGATTTCTTCTATATATGTATTTTTAGCTGTCCAAT